>JAUBOD010000750.1:3095412-3141672 GCA_032353885.1 Nothura maculosa
AGCCTGTCCAGGTCCCTCTGGATGGCAGCACAGCCCTCTGGAGTGTCGGCCACTCCACCCAGCTTGGTGTCATCTGCCACTCCACCCAGCTTGGTGTTTTTGGAGATGGAAATACAACATTTTCTCAATTTGCTACTTTTTAAAAGCAACTACTTCAATGCTAGAGTAGAATTTAAATAACTTATAACATCAGTACCTTTATAAAAATTTCCTATCTCACATTCATACCAGCATACTTTGCAGATAAAGCAAATTTGAATTGGTTAGTATTTGAACAGGAGGTCGGAATGAAAACTCTTACAGATTTATCAGTGACTTTTCCCATTCATGACAGTCAATACTACTCTAATTTTCTGATGGCAGACTAGAGGGCATTGTGTGGTCTCATTCAGCTGAAATATATTATCAGAACAGTGCTATTTGTATTTTATTTTTTAATGATACAAGGTGATGGAATTGGTAAGTTATGTCCACATTCACATCTGACTAATTACATTCTCCCTATCCAAAGGTCTTTCCTCTTTTAGAGATAGCCACTATATTTTTGTTTTTGCATACTAAAAATTTGTTTAACACTAAAATACATTTCTACTCAATTACAACTTCAATTACACTGCTGGGATAGCCATAATTCAGCAGCAAATGGCACAGCCAGCACAAACTATTTCTTTAACTACCTATCAAATATATATATGCTTCATTTGCAGATAGTGTAAGACAAATACCCCCTGCTCAAGTCCCCATTATTTGGCTGAATTCCAGAAACTTCAACAATATACAGGATTCTAAGCCGATTTATATGCTTGGAACCTGTATAATAGAGTAGGTTTACCGAAGATTTTGCTTTAGCACAATTAACACAGTGGTTTCAGGAAAGTAAATGAACTTTTACAGGCTTTAAGGAATTTACAGAGCCTGCATAATCTGAACAGTATGCGAAAAAAAAAAATGAAGACATTTCTCTGAGACAAAATTTTCTTACTGGAGCTAAGAAAAAAATAATTTATATGTAGTTCTGAGTGTTAATTGTCCTATTATCTTTTCATTTACCTTCTATTCCTTCTACTCCTTAATTCAGACATTCAGAACATTTATTTTATTTCAATGTTTGTCTAGTATGCAATTATAAAACTTGTTGTCCATGTTTCCTTACAGTATGACATACAGCCTAGACTAAAGAGGACAGAGGATGACATCCCAGAGGACTAGGATTTAATTAATTTTGTAACATAACCAAAGATATGCTCTACTATGCTACAAAGCAATCCTTCAAGCTAAGCAGCGTACATAGTTCAGTTCTCATTTCCTACAGAGGCATAGGTACTGTAAGAAAGAAAAAAAGCTGCTCACAAATAACAACACAATCCTATCTCAGTCCAGGGAAGGACTGAGAATTCATCAACAACCAGAATACATTTTAATCTAATGTATGGCAAAAATATTGTGTAATTTTTTTTTGAAATCCAGCCAGCAAACTTCAAAGGAGAGATCCTAACAATCTGAAACACCAGAGCTCTTTTCAGATATGCAGTAAGGGCAGCCATCAAGACCCTGTTTATAAACATACACTGTACCTCTGCTTCAGGATCCAAACTATCCATCAGAATAACAAGGTCTAAGGTATTGGCTGCTCTCAAGGAAAGCTCGCTTTGTTAAGCCCTTGTGGAAGCACATTTACTTACTCTGATGCATTTGCTCATGCAAACATGGATTAATGCAAATGAAGCAAGGAGGAGGAGCCCCAGTGTATTTTGAGGCACATCAGTTTCATCAGAGCTGGAAGTCTAAGAGGATGCATGGATGCACCTTGGCTCACTGCCCCATTGCCACCATTTTGTGACTCTGCTGCACTCTGCTGCCATCGCAACCAGCAGCCAAACCCATGGGTAAAATGGCTCCTCGGGGGCCTGCACCCAGGTCTTGGGGCTATAAGAACTATCTGCAGTGCCCTTCTGCATCAAATGTGCATCAAATGCCCAGTTCCCCATTCTACACAAGCATCTGCACATTGGAGACCTAAAGCTGCTTTGTTTCCATTTGTGACCATGGCACAGGTGGCCAGAAAGCACCCCATGCTGTGCCTGCTGCATGCCCATGTTTGCATTGGAGCTGGGCTGCACTGTGCACCTTCCTCTTCTCCTGCTAGCCCTCCCATGAGGTGACACTGTGGAAATGATGGGACTAGGGAGCAGACGAATTCCCAGGCATGCTAAAAGACTAGGTTATTTTCCACGTGCTGGAGCAAGCCCGCCCTGCCCCAGAGCAGGAGCATGCCAGCAGCAGCTAAAAAGAAGCAGTGAATGAGCACACCAGACACTGGCAGGCTGGGTTTAAACTTTATTGAGTAGAAGGCAAAGCAGGGACTGAGGCTGGATTGGAAGCTGGAATGTTCTTCCTGGGAATCGAGCAGAGGTCTCTGGGCGTGGAGAGTAATGCTGCATGAGACCCTCATACCCCTGGGGCATGTCCAGAAGGCCAGCAGGCCTGTAAGTGACTGAATTTGCCCACCTACATCTGGATAATGACTTGGTCTTAAGAGGAAGCAGGTGAGCAGATAGGATGAACTGCAGTGGGGGAAATAGTTGTTTAAACATAAGCTAGATAGTAGTTTTAGCTGTGGTTGATTTGGATTATTTCAGCAGGAAAGCATGCACTCAGCAATCTTACATTTTTAGAGTTATGCCAACGCATAGGAGATCTTGGAGAAAAAGATTTTCAGCCAAGCAAAGCCCAGGGTTGTAAGCATCCTTGCTTATCTTAAATATAACCCAAGAAATAGGCAGGGTGGTGAGATTAGGAAGCTACCCAACATCTATGAGCATCTGCCACATCCCACAGTTTTCACAGATGCCTTGCAGAGAGAGTAGCTCCGGGAGAACATCCTTAGATGCTCCTAGAAATCCTAGTCCTTGCTTCCTTGTGTCTGTCAACACCATTACTATTTACAGGAAGCTGTCGTGGTATTTTTTGCCACTTCATTAGCATAAAATGGGCCATCTGTAGAAACCACATAAGGTATATATCTCTGCATGCAAAATGGTTAGGAGATTCATGTTCACAGGCACTTGCAAAACTGATGCATTCTTTTCCCTTTAACGGAAAATTCCTTCCCATGGTACCAGGAGCACTATTACTATTCAAAATGTATAGCTGTGCCTTACTGTAACAGAGGTTATTTATAGCATGCTGTGTAATGAAATATGGCTGGGGGACAAGTCATTCAAAACAAATATCACAAAAAATTCAAAGCAAGCAAGCTTATCTTGCAGCAGGTAGCTCTAGATATGGGGCTGCTTGTTGACTTGCAGCTATTTTTAGGTATGTTCGTTTTTCTATCTGACATATCTATCAAGGGACTACTGGAAATAAGTGTCACAGTGCAAATACCTGTATCCTAATCTACAAAAATACGTTTTGGAGGTGATAGATTCCTGTACTATATTTGATATAATTGCACAGTCATGCATTCTAATCTTGAATAAGTTGAGAGGATGGCTGCAATGCCTCACAGATCTAGCTGCAATTTCTGTAATGCTTTTAATATGCTGTTGTTCTTGATATTTATTTCATTTAGATTGCTGAAACAGTATGAAGTGTATTAAAATGGAGCAACAGCTAAATTTAATTGCAGCATGCCTAGTGTGTCTCAAAGGATTTTAGCTGTTTTTTTCTTTGGGAACACATGCAGACAGAAGACAATTTCCTCTGGCTTTTTTTTTTTTTCTATTTGAAATTACTGATTTTTCTAGCAGCTTAAGGAAATGTAGTGCTGCATGTCAAACAGAATATTTAAAATATCAAGTGCTACCAACTAATTGTTTCTAGTTGACACATGAGATGAATTTTTTAGCAGCTTGTTTGTGTGGCTGGTCCTGGGTTGTAAATGCAAGATCTCTTAACGAAAATACCCTCTGTATGCATTAAAAAAATGTTATTTCCATGAACATTCAGATGCACATTTTTCATATATGCTTCTTCTTAAGCATAAAACCTTCCTTCTAATAGCAACTGGTCACAGCATACTTGCAGAAAATGAACTAGAATAGAATGTGAACACAGATGAGTGGAATGAACATAAATATTCAGGAAACTGTTACTAGAAATCCCTGTCAAATTCTGTCCAGCTTTTAACATCTGGATGACTTTAAAAAAATCCTACTTTGAAATAAAATTTATTAAAGTTACCACAGTATTCTGGGGCCTCATGTCAGTTACTTCAGAAATTCTATTTATAGCAGATATATTGGAGGTTCACTGAAGAAGTAAACACTTGCTGTGATGAAAAAGGCCACACGAGTAACTGGCGAGAAAAGTTATTTGTTCATATTATTTGCTTTAGGATATTAATTTCATGACCAAATTAAAAACAAGCAATGGTATTTACACTGGCTGTGCTGTACTGCAGAAACAAATCACTCTGTTATTATGAATTAGCGGTTTTTCTCCTTAGCGGAAATAACGGAATTGGACACATGAGCAGATGAACCGTCACCATAGCAACCGAAGGACGTAGCTGGCACGTCGCTCTGTCAAACGGCCCGTGCATGTGACTCCGCGCTCACATTCCTGCCTTCAGTCTGAAGGGAGGTTTTCGTCCTGCTGCCCAATAAAATCCATACTCAGTAGGATGTTTTCTGCTTGCGGTGGTTTAGAAAGAGGAGGCTGCTGTAGCTTTGTTGTCTTAAGAGAGCAGCAAAGGCAGGTATCCGTCAATACACTGAAAATTAATGAAAAACATAATTAATGTAAAACGGGCGGTGTGTTTCCAGGAAAGCTCAGTTTTCTCCTGCTCTTTATTGTGTTTAGTAGTTCGGTCATGTCTTTGTCACAGAACGTTGTCACAGTTTCTCTGGATGGCTCCCTGCAGTGAGTCTGACTTTTCAAATAGTGGTTCTCTTTGAGATTTAAGGAAGAGGTTTTAATTTCTGCACCGAAAAGAGGAGAATCACACTGCAAAAATGTCTGTTGAATTCAATAGCAGGAACCAAAGATATATAACATGCATAGCACATTTCCCTTATAAGCCCTAAAACAGGATTTTATTTCCCCCTTTTCAACCCATCTTAAGAAACATTCCAAGTCCAGCTTTCATCTCAAACTCTGAATAGTGTTTTTCATCCAAGTTGGTGATACTCGAGTTTTAACCTCCTCTGTCCAAATTCTCTATTAACAACTATGACACTTAGCCTCTGACTTGCTGGGTTGATTGTAGCCATTGGCTACTGCACACACATCTCTGGTTTTCTACTGTTTATTCCTCACTCTATGTGCATTGGTGCCTGGGCATTTCAGGGAGGTAATTGAGCATGCAGGTTTCCCAGGAGGGATATGGGAAGCTCCTCCATAGTCATGTCCCATATGCACTTCCCTGGCTGCAGGCTCCCTCACTTGAGCTGCATCTTGCTGACTGCACTGTCTCTATATGAGCAGTTTCCAGGCTTCTTCTGCCGTGTCACCATGTACCATCCACACAGCACAGAGCCCTCTGGTGACTCCACTGCTTTGGGAGTTTGGGGCTCATGGAGAGGCCCCGAGCACTTCTGCAGCCTGAGACTCAGAGAGCTGCATCATCTGTCAGGGGGTCTGTCTGGGTCAAAGCCTCTCATAAAGCTGGCACAGTGACTCCAACATGTACTAGGGAATGTGCCCTTCATTTTAGACCCTCTTTTTTAGAGTGTGTAAGGGTGGCCATAATTCTTGTTTATTTGTGTCAGTGAATTCAGGATGAGAAAGTCCTCCCGAAACTTGGCTTTTTCTGAAAGGGTTTGCACAGGAGTCCCAAACAGAAACACCTTTGTTGTTTTTAAGTACTTGAATGCAATTTACCAAAAAAAGAGCTGCTATTGTAATGCTCATATATATTAATGATACATACTCTACTTTTCTTATAAAAATAAACCCAACATCCTACTAACATCATAGAAGTTTAAGTTTACAACATGTTTTATTTTTGGCTGTTAAGAAATCAAAGTGCCCTCAAAGCAGTCACACCTTCCAGAATGCTACTGTGACCCAGGAATGAAGCATTTTCTCCTACTGGGAGGCAGGCAGGTGGCTGAGTTTCAGCTTAGAGCATGGGCAGTTCTTGAAGTTATGGTTTTGTTTGGGCCTTGGCCATCTCAGGTCTTCTTATATAGCTCCCTTATTCTGTCGACTGTGGTTCTGCTGTTAGTGATAGCAGAGCTGAGTGTGTGTATGAGGCACAATTACCTGGTATATGGGCTGCATGACTTAAATAGGACACATGCACATCAAAGATAGTACACGATGGTGCTCTGAAACTTTTGAGAAAAAAATAAGTTTTGGGACAATGATACTTAATGGTGTTCACCACTATGTAGTATCTCTTCACTTCATCGTACTAAGAGCCAGTCCCAGCCTTAAGACTTGTAAGACCTCATCCATGACTTGTAAGAACAGTAGCCTGCAGTCATTGGCATGATTTTATCTTTTTATCTTTTTTTTTTTTTTTACTTTCATCTTTGCTGATCAATATGGGAGATGGAAATCCCTGTAATGTGGTATAGATGGAAATAGCTTAAATGCAGTAAAGGAACGCTACAGTAATAGTTTGTATCTCTGTCATCTTTTTTGCTTTGAAAATATAAGATGCAGCTCAACTAAGCACATGCCCATTAAATTATACTGTCAATTTTGAGTAAGCAGGTATTCTTCAGTGCTGCCACCAGTAGGAAAAAAATATGATATAGCCTCCCTTTTACAAAAACTCTCTAAGTCAAAAACAGCTCTATATAATAAATATACAGATACATACATTCTTTGAGATACATAGAACATAGGTAAATCAATTTCTCGCACTCAATTCCTACTGCTGAAGAGCTCTTCTTAATTACAGTTCACCCAGAAATTTAGAGACAGGAAGATTACACACCCTCATAGGAAAACAGATAAACCAAACAAATCTGAAACATTTAGCAGTAAATCTTTAATCACAATCAAAAGCATCAAAAGAAGAATTTAGATGCTAGAAGGAAAGCATCTAAATTATGCATATTTCTAATACTGCATGAAGAGCATCCAATTTCTTCACAGCATGCCACTTTAAGCAAGGAACAAGCAACAAAACTGAGCAACTAGCATGACAGTCTCGTCACTCTGGAAACATCAGCACTCAGGAAACATCAGCACTTGTTTGTGCTTGTTTTTCTCTGGATGACATCTCTGTACAACACCAAAGACCAGAGAATTTGCTTGGAGATAATTTTTCTTTTGCTAACAGAGATTTAGTTGCATTTATGTTCCCTAAGTGTAAGGCAAAGCTTTACTGGTTTAAATTACATGACTGCTGTATGACTCTTCATAAAAGCTCTTTTAAGATGAACAGAGTATTTACTTGCCTTGATCACAGGTTTTTGGTCTTAAAAGAAAAAGAAAAGATTTTCTAATAACATCTTCCTCGTGTCTCTTATGCCAGACAATAATGGCGTTGCTAGTTGTTTTCTCTCCCTCTCCTGGATTCCTATTCTTTTCTCTATATGCAAGAACTTCAATATTTTCTTTCAGCAGATTTACCATTAAGTCCTTTCTAAGCTCACAGAGAACACTGGCATTGCCAGGGATATATTTCATATAATTTTCACCTGCTTTTGAGCTTCATCTGATCTGAAGTCTTTTTCAGATTATTTGGCAATCTGGCTAAGATAAGAAATTATTACCTAATAACCACAGACTGATAGAACTGCCTGGAGGACAAGACTTGCTCAAAGCCTGCTGGATAAAATACATTGAGTTTCAGGATATTTAACTCCAGCTACTATATCAGACCATACAGAAGCACAAATATGCTCTCGTTTAAGGACAGTTAGATGCTTACTTTTCTTTATAGTTAGTTGTAGCACACAATGTAATGTGATATCTGACTTTATTTATTTCTGCAACTTCAAATTTATTTATTTCTGATATAATACCAAATAAAAATGGCAGGGATTGGCAATGTGTGGGTTGCTGCATAGACACTGCTGATGGTGAAAAACTAACCCTCACCCTCCGATATTTTCACATACTTTTCGTACTAGTGCATGAGTTCATACTGAATCCGTCCTTGTGTCTGTGCTGCAGTGTTTTTGACTAACTTCAAGAGTCCTGAAGTCTGATGTTATCATCTCATCAAACTATGACATAAGTGGTCTGTGTTTCTTGAGCTCCCTTCATCCTTCTGTTCACCCTTGTGTCTTACAGCAAAAGCTTTTTGAGGATGAGACTCTCTCATGGTACAAATAAAGAACAAAATGTGCTGTCCTTGTGTGTAGAGAGGGGGAAATGAGGTACCAATCCTACTTAATACTTTTACTTTCTGTGTTGCCTATAAGATCACAGGTTGCAAATTGCTGCTGATTGTACTATAAACTGACTGAAAAATCAGTGACATATTTTGAAGTAGCACGGTGAAAGAAAATCACCTGCAGAGGAGTCTTTCTCATGAGCAAAGACTGGGAATGCAAGATAATTTGAGAGGTCCCGCCAAGACATCGATTCACAAAATCACCTTAAAAACAGAAAGTTAATTTCTCTCATGTTTTGTAGAACCTCATATGAACCTTAAGTTTCTTTTCTCATTAGCCACAAGTGTGGATTAAATATATCTCGGGCTGATCAAAAGCATTCCTAAATTTTTAAAGGATAAATAGTATCAGACCACTTTCTTTCAAATAATAGGAGAATAGGAGAAAAGGAGTTAGAGATTATATGCAGTATGTAATCAGTTAGTTCACTGTCTTCCATGTAGTTTTATGAAGGAAGCAGAATCACACAATAGTAGAATTTTTCCAGGGCTGGATCTATATAGAAAAGGAAAGGACACTATGTTTGAAGATGTTCTCACCCTTTTAATACCATTCCTTTATCCAAACTGCTTTTTGCAAGAATGCCATAAGCTCCCTGCATCACTGAAACCTCCTCTTAGGCTAATCCTCTTGCAACAGTGTGTTTGTCCATGTGTGGCCAGCGATCACTAGATGTAGCAGAATCACATCCAACAGGGACTTCTCCTGTGCCAGAGAAATGATGTACTTGAATTTTCAGCTAGACCAGGCTCCAGAAAAGACACGATACAAAAAAAGAGTATGTACCTCTGATTTTAATCTGAAAATCAAAATACAGAGACAATTCTTTTTCTCAACATATTTCTTCAATAGGTAGTTAATTCTGATCCATAGAAGTAGTATTCGTTTATCAAACATTGTCCAGACTTTTATCAAACAAACTGTACAGACAGTACACTCTGTTAATGTACAGTCTACGAAGCATTAAATATTGTGTTTTAATTATATTAATTCACCAGCCTAAAAATGTACCTGAGAGCAGAGTGTGTTGTTAAATAGTTTTAGAAAAGCTTCACAGCTGCAGGCAGCCATAGTTTATGGTGTCCATTATCATCCACTTGGGCTTCTGCAGCAACAGATAAAAGCAAAAGGTGTTAGCAACAACATGTGGCTTTCAAGTTCCATACGACCATTAGAAGTGTGATGTACATGAGGAAATTATCACAATAATTTATTTTAATTCACATCTGTAAGTAGAAGTAGGGCTACTATGTTATTTTTAATCCATTTTCTGTTTCAGATTTATACCCACTGTGTAATTAGTTGAAAGAAATCATTATTTTACCAGTGAGGGAATAAAATGAGAGTTCAGTTTCAATTGCTTTGTCTGCGTATTTCATGTGTCTTTTTGCTCTCTTTTTTTGTTCAATTTCTGATATACTCCCCCATAATCAAATTGCAACCCAAGTACTTTGGAAATATACAATGTGTTGCCGCAAAAGGAAGAATAGAGAAGCATTGTTGAGGAGGGACTAATGTCAATCAAATAACACACTGTGGAGAGAAATATCTCAAAGGGAATTTAATTTGCTCTTCAAACCCATATATTATTTGCATGAACAGCATCTCTAACATGGTTTTCCCATACCTGTGATGAACTACAGTGAAGTATTTGAATTTCTTCCTTACTTTTTTTTCTTGTAAATGCCTAAAATATGCGAACAGAATCCTTCCTGTTCATAAAGAGCTCTGGAAATATGAAGGGAGCAGCTTTTTTTACTCTGATATTTTGCTATATGGTGATGTTTATTATTTATTGTAAAGAACATTCTGAATTAGTCTTTCAGAACATAATCCTTAGGCCAAGCATCAGTCTCAGAAGAGGACCAGGTTCCTCTCTGGATTATGGGCCTACATTTACACTTGTGAGCATCGCAGCCTAGGTAGTGTTAAGACAAAAAAACAAATCCTAAGCCTGGAGGCTCTGCTGTACGTTCCTCTCATATAAGTGTCTTGGTTCGGGATCAGAGCATCCTTCACACCAAGGATGTAATGGGATTTATGGGGCCTCCAGGAGCTAATTTCTTAGGGGGATAATACTCATGCTTCTCTTGTGGGAATAATGTGTGATGTCTTCTTTCGATTTTGTTTTAATTTTTATTTGTTTCTTAGGTTGTGCAGGAGCACTGCATCAGCAACCGGAATTTGAAGAGAAAGAGAAGGTAAAGAAAAGATAAGGAAAGGAAAGGAGCGGAATAAAGATAAGGTGCAGGTAATTTCTGTGCTTTTTCCCCTTGTAGTTCTAAAGTGTGTCAAACCTGGACAAACAAGCAGTAGGAGAAGTCTATTCAATATAAATACACTTATAGATTTATATATATAGATAGATATAAATAATAAATATCATTCTTTCTGAGTCTTTGCAGAAGCTACTCAATTTTCTTACTGGTGGGAATTGCACATATGATGCAAATTTACACCAGATGTTGTCTAAATTACTTGCCTTTGTTGCAAGATTGTAAAAGAAGGTGGAGCTGCTCTTGCTAACAGAGGAGCAGTGGCCCTAGCAAATTATCCCACCTCCTGAGAAATGGTATTATCCCCTCTTGCCAGCAGTCTTCTTGACTGGAGCTGCCTCTCGCATTGTTGTTTCAAATGATGTTTGAATGGCTGTTTGCTGTTTCCACTGCTTGCCATTCAGCTCCCTGAATCAGCAGAATCCAGGGTTAGCTAGGCCAGGAATCTGCAGCTCTGGAAGGTGTTTGATACTGCCCTTGTTAGACACAGACACAGGACTAGGGACACCCTTGTCAGAGTCCATAGGAGGGCAGTCACATCCTGAAACTTCAGCCTAAACTCAGTTTTGTCCTCCAATTGGAACTGCTGTTTTACAAAACACATACATTTTATTTCCAACCCCTCCAGCTCTCTGTCTGTTACAGATGCTTCAGGGATTAAAACTACACATTTATTTTTGATCTCTCTTCTTCTGTAAGAAACCATTACAACACAGTAGGGAAAAACAGTATTTTTTTCCTTCATATTCACTTGTAGAAACAAAATACAAAGAATTCATTTTATTTAGACCTACTGGAAAAATGTTTATGATATTTTAAGTATATTGTAATTTTTTAACAACATTAACACAGACAATATCACTTAAGTACATTTCAGAAACGTTTTATACTTGCTAGTTCTGTTAATTAAGTCTGTCAAATCTCATGCTTTCTTTGGATATTATATCACAAAGAAATTGTTTTCCTACAGTTAGGAGAGCACCTTTAGTATTTATGGATTTCAAAAACATAATGCTCTACCATGCTGTCTTGTTCTCATAACTGGCAAGCCACTGAACTCCACTCTGAATGACAATTTACAAAAATAAAAAGAGAAGGGAAGGATGAACAGGAAGAAGTCCAGCTTTAAAAAGTCAAGACTTAAATAAAAATAAGGAAACATTTGTTGATTTTTTTGCAATCATGGAACTGTTTCCACCTCTTTAGGACTGTGTGTCAGGAATATACACTCTCCTCTTTAAACAGTGACTAATGCTATGTTAGAGTAACATACATAGGCAGAAAAAATGGAAGTGGTTTCTTTATATGATTTCTAGGAGTTTCCCAGGAGCTAAACCAGTTTTTTCAAGATAATTCTCTCATCCTGCATACACATTTACATGCGTCTCACATCATTACTTGCATGTCAACTTAATTAAATTACTTATGCGTATTTACAAGGCCTCACACTAAGTAACTCAGTGCATACTGCATATATTGGAGGGGTATTCCAATGTACAGTTAAAATTTATTCTATTCTCTAGGAGATTAAATGGACATCCTGTGAAAATGGTACATTCCAGTTTAGGATGGAGTCTGGTTTACCAGTAAAGATAAAATGTTTGGGTGACTAGTTGCACAAAGTTTACAAAGTATATATGCAAGTATACATATACAATGATCACTTCTTATGGACTTTTGAACAAGCCTCTATATGCTTACACAAGATTAATTTTAAAACTACCTCTGAAGTCCTGTCATCTCACATTGGTGGTAGAGTTGGAAAGGAGTATTTTTGTGATCGTGTCAACATGGCTGAAGAGAGTGGACCAGTCCCTCTGAGTCTCCCTTACACGCTGTGAGCCTGGTCGTTCCCCTGCCGTTACTGTCACATCTCTGCAGCTGTCCCCACAGAATATGACTGACACGTAAGCAGGTCAGCGGTGATACCAGTGAGGCTGCCTCTGAAGAACTGACTATCCACTGAGAAAGAAAACTCTGCTTCAAATGGGAGAAGCAGGGCTTAAACTGTAGTGATGAAACCAGAAGGCCACTCTTTCTTTATTCTGAACAGCTTTGAAAGTTTTCAGCCTTTTTTTTGACTCAGTTTTCTTATTTTCATCAGTAGCATCTTGATATTTAGGTGTTTGTTTATATGCAGCTACTGTATTATTTATAGACAAATGTGCAATACGGACACAGTTAAGACATGTAACAAAAATAAAATATTTCCTGATGTTCATTTTTGATACAGACCCCACTATTCTAAAATTACTGCCTGAAATGGAAATCATTCTTTTTTTTCCATAATAAATTCCATCAAATCAATTTGGATACATATGAAATAGTGGATATTTATGAGGAGCTTTTCACAAACAACTACTCAGCCACAGATTAATTAAGAAAAATCATTTTGAGTAAGAAACAAGTGTGTGAAAACAGCAATCTGTTCCCGGACAAATCTCAAGCAGAAAGAAACAAGCAAGCAAGCTAATTATGTTACTCATTGTGAATTTTCATTCAATTTAACATCCTGCCTTTCTAGTAGTTCATTTCTGTTTAGTAGATTTCAGATTTCTCTAAGGTTGTGCTAAATATTATGATCATCAATAGTAATATCTCCTGTTTCCCAAGCTCCCAATCTCAATAATAACTAGTGTTATTTATTTTTAGTTAGGCAATAATCGTAATGTGTCCTTTCCTGGACACATTTATTGATATGTTTTATATGATGAAAAAATCCTAAGGTAGTTTTCTGTCTGTCCATGTTTACATGAGTAATAATTGCCTTTCAAATATCTATCCTTACTCACTCCCATCATCTATATATATTGATTTTTGTCACAAAAAAAAAGGCTCTGTTGTTTTCTGGGAAAAGAAGTGAGATTGATCTTGCCAGACTTTTAGACTTTTAGAGAGGTATGAAATGTAAAATGCTTTTCTCCCTTTCTCTTCATTTCTGTGAAAAAACTGAAGGCAGTTAAAAGGCTTATGAAACAAAAACATAATAATAAGCTTTTCTTGTGTTTTAATCTTTCTTCCTACCTTTGATCTCAGCTTTTTTTTCTTTTTTGGATCAGAAAAGAAGGGAAGGAAGGAAGCAGAAGAGGGAAAACTGAAAGAAGATCAGAATTTTAGTATGGTCATTTTGGTCTTTTTTTTTTTGGAAACCATTAAGATATTTCATTTCTATATGAAAAAGTAGCACTTGTAGTGGCCCTCACTTTTCAAGGAGCAAGGAAATTTCTATTAGGTAGTCATCATCTTTCCAGCATTTGAGTCTTCCTCTGGCTACATGTTTTAACTTAGCAGATTTACAGTTCTGTAGTCTTTTGGGATGATTTTTGCAGTCTGCGTTGGATTTACACCTCTGCCTTTAGAAAGCAAAAGGTTTGTGAAACCTAATGCTAAGGAGGTCAGAGTGGCCATGAGCCCAGCTGCTTCAGAACAAAGCCCTAGAACCACCTGTGTGAAAAGACTTCTCTCAATAAAGCTCTAAGCTCAATGGCTCGAAGAATTACTGTGAATTGGGAATCCAAGGGGAGTAAAGGAGGGAATTTTATTTGAGGACTTGTTTTCTAAAACAAGTGCTCACATATCAGGCACACCGATCCTGATCAAAAACTAGATGTAGTCTTAGGTTGCACTTACATTAGAATTTAAATGCAGATAAGGATTAAACATTTGAAATAATTAATGTAACATCTGTGTTTAGCTGATTACAGTTCACCAAGAGGACCGGTCTCAAAGCGCATGAGCTGGATACCACTGGATTTAGAAACTGAACTGAAAGGTGAATTCCAGCAGTCATCTAATAAACTCCAAACCCTGGCAGACATTCAGTCTGAGAAACCAAAGCAAAGCCGAACTGAATGAACTCCCTCCTAAACTGAGGGATGTTCAGTCATCAGCACTAACTCTTTCACTCTGAAATTGTACTGTTTCTGTGCCTCACTGCTCACTGATCACATTTTTTGGCCTTTAAAGCAGATGGAGTGAACTGTCTTATGGGCTATTATACTTAAACTGACACTAAGAAAAGAAAATGGTGGAGGTGGGTTGAGAAATACATGCTTTTCTGCACAACCTATGACAAGACTCCAATCTTTTCTTCTAGGGCTTCTGGCAGCAAAATACCTGCCTCTTGGTGTTGATACTGTGCAACAGCCATTTCTTTTGTCAACGGCTGACTATTATACAGCAACAGCTTTAAACTACCAACTTTTTCAGAAGAAAGAAGTCATTGATTTTTGATAGGTCTGCAATAATTCCGTCTTCATACATTCATTAAATTAATATATATCATACCACTAAAGTAAAAATTTGAATGTCAGTTTTGTTAATACTATACTGGATATAGCTTCACTGTAACTATGCTAAATTTTTCGTTACTGGTGTCCTGAAGGTTACTGCTATTACTATCTCCACGAAGCAAATGTGGCAAAAGGGATTATTTTTGACTCTCTACTTTCACCTCTTATTTCTTCAGACACCTAAATTTGCTGATTTACATTCATTTCGTTACTTGCCACTGTGTTCTCTGTCCTTCTAGTTGCTTGTTCAAATTCTCTTAAGAAATTCATTTCCTGTATATGCATTGATACAAAAGCAGCATTTCTATTCTGCTATAGAGCTACTGCTTTTTTTTCCCTAGTTACCATATGTTCTTACTTCACCTCTGAAGTTCTCACTAATTTCACTGGGTATATTTTGCCATTTTGCTCTCACATCATTATCTTGCCTTGTCTCACACTTCTTGACATATATTCCCACCTTATGTTAAAATGTATTAAAAATTACCATCTAGCTTCCCTTTTGCCTTCTTCCTTGTCGCTTTCCTTGGGAGTGTAATTGCAGTCTATATTCTCTTACAGCAGTGTCTCTTGCAATTCTTTATTCTTGCCTGTGCACTTGTTCTGAAGATTTACTTGCTAGAATTTTCATGTTGCAGACTGTTTCTCAGACGTCTATTTTAAAACACCTGTTCCGTTTTGCAAGCATTTTGATACATAAATTCTAAGAATAATCTGAATGATGTAAATACATGATGCTGAGTACTGGATAATTAAAGCAACATTTTGTATGGGATTGGTCACATCATATATTTTTGTCCAAACATCTAAAAATAGTGATAAGTAGAACAGCAATAGTTTAATGCATCAACCAAGCACGTGCACTTTTTTCAGGTCTCATACTGCAAGAGATGTAGATGATAGATTCAAGAAGCAGAGTAAAATTTTGTGTGGAAATTGGAGAAGTTTTCAGAAAGGGAGTGTGAAGCATGGACACAGAACCATAGGATACAATACTATATTAAGTAGAATTTTATTGACAGTTTCTTTCTTCCCCATAGTTTTTATTTCCATTCAGATGCAGCCATTATTTGGAGGCGTTATGTAAGACCAGAGTCCAGGTTTTCTTACAGCTTTATCTAGGCAGATCTATGGTCACTCCACCTGTGGTCAAAGCAGAGCAAGCTGTGTGGCCTGGGTCTCAGTGAGGCTTTATAGAATATAGGAAAGTGTGTTCAGAAAGAACACACTGGTACCAAGCAAACTCAGGGTGCGGATGGAATGATGCAGGCCTACATGAATCTAGTGTTATAGAAGAGTACATGCAGATATAGATTTTATCCATGGATTTTTATAGTTTCTACTTGGTGGCCAGGTGCAGAGCTGCGCTTACTGTTCATACTTGATATTAACTGAGCAGCTATGTTAAATTTCCAAAAAAATGCTCATCTTGGAGATGGACAGCACAACTTATGCGGAGCTGGCATGAGTTTCAAAGATCCTATGATAATAAATATCTTTTGCCAACTAATAAACATTTATGCTTTTAAAATCTCCATAAAGAAGGAAATAGCAGTAGCTAAGCAGTACGACCTGGATTTGCAGAGATGCACAGGATGTATAGGAAAAGCCTTCTATAGCTTAAATGTAAAGAAGATGTCTTCTATGGCTTACTAAGTTTGCTTGAGGTGAGGTGATTGAGTCATGTTTGATTACAGAGGGAAAAAGGTTTTAGAGCTGAAATGAGAAATGCTTGGCCTGGCCGCTGTTGCTTTTTAGCTTCTGTGGCTGTCCAAAGAGGTACTTCCAAAGGCAGATATCTCTGCACAGGGGCAGAGATAAACACCTATTGCCATCTCTTTCCCAAAGCTCCTGAGATGAAACTTATGGTACTATACAAATGATATAAAAGCTGATATAAAAATATATCAGCCTGGGGAGACTGTTGTTGCCTCCTGATGTGTACATTTCTCCAGTGACATTTTGTTCTAGTGCTAGCAGCAGATGTAACCTAAAAATGGGCACTCCTGAGGAGAAAATAAGTCCTGTAGAATGATAATTCTTTTAGTATCTTCATAAAAGTGTACATAAGATAATTCACTAATTTATGATTTTACCTAGAAGAATTTACCTAGATGAATTGCCCTACAGAGAGAGAAGTGAATTTCGCCACTGAAAGGGTAGTGTCCCTACCAAAGAAATAGTGTTATATGAAGATTGCCATGAGAAATATTGGTCTGAAAAATGCTATAGAATCTCAGAATCAACAAAACTTAATTTATTGGGATTTCAGCAAAATAATTTCCTATGGCACTGGAAAAATAGTAAATAGTCAATTATTGTTTTGTATTACATCTATAACTTGACAAAGATGAAATCTCCCAATAAAAATAAAATTAGCAAGTTTGGAAATGAAATAATTACATTTTTTTTTCCTCTTTGAAGCAGTAAATTATAAATAGAAATAATTGTGTCTAAGCTAGTGCACTGTAAAACAAATAGTCACTCAGAACTCACAGTCTGAACACTTCCTTGAAGATCTTGGACCTGTATGTAGTATCATAGAACTGTATAGTATATATCCTACTCTGTACTATAGTATTTGATATAGTATGTAAAAGAGGCTTTTATATATTGAAGAGTCAAATAAAAACCTATCCCAAAACATAAGTTACCAGTTAATATTATTTTTGACCGTGTAGTCTTTCAAAAATACATTACATTGAAAAAATCTTTATTGCTTAAATATCATTTGATAAATTATTCAAAGGTCATCCTGAAGTTGAAGAAGTTCTAGCTATGTGAAAAGATATGTTAGACTGTGTTTCTAGGAACTGCAATGCAGAAATGACAGATAGGAAGGAAGTATTTAAGACACTAATATATTCCTCAATCCCATGTTGTTCAAAAGCTAGTGAATCCTCCTTTGTAATAAACATAAAATACAGGTCCGTTCAAGGAGCCATCTAAGTCACCGTAATAAGTGGTAGATCTAGCCTATGATTGGTCCTAAATCCAGAACGAACCACTTAGAAAGGAGGAAGAGGTCATTTATGGCATCTAAATCATTCTTAATGCTCAAACTTTACCCACTGCATTGTGTGCTTGCAACGAATCATAATTCCTGGATCTAGTCAGAGGCCAGGAGCATCTTCTCTCATGTGAAAATGCAAGAAGACAGCTATGCCCTGCATGTTCAGAAAAAAAGTCAAGCCTTCTCTTCTGTTAGCAGAAGAGCATATTTTTTTATTGTGCTTGTGGGGAGTATTGCGTTTTGCATGTCAGATTACCTCCTAAGAATGGAGTGCCAAATGGCACGAATTTTAATGTGGCTTTTGAGGCTTAACTGAATATAGTATAAGTATGATGTTAATAAAATGATAAATAAGAGGCTTTCTGACCTGGTGATAGTAATTCCAGTATGGAAGAAGCCTATCAGTCCCTTTCTTCAAGCTCTCTGTTTTGGGGCTATTGTTTTAGGTCTTGCTGCGGACTAAGTCTTTCAATTAGAGTCATTAAAAATTAATTCTGTTCTTAAAGTGACTGTTCCAAAATAAGCCATGAGCTCTGAAGTTCCTATGGGCAATTTTGTATCTCTACTGTGTATTTTCTACAAGTCAACTACAGCCGAAGAATATCCTTGATATAAACCCTGATGTTTTTAGTTGGCCGAACCTCTGTACATCTACAGTTTGTTAGAAGATGACAACCATAAAGGTTATAGCAAGTTCTATAAGACTTCATAACTGATTTTGTGCATGACTACTCATAAAATGTGTTGAGCTGTTCACAAACACAAAAATTCATCAATCCTTTTGATAAGAGTTTATTAATAAGGTAATTGTCAGTGCCATTGCTAATTCTTGCACTGAGGAATGCAGGATGCCAAATGTTTTTGTGTATGTTTACACTTTCTTAACTATTTATCATAAAAAATGAGGAAGCAGAAGCAGTTACTAACCTCAACTGAAAATCAAATTTATACTGCTAGTTATGTATTTGAACATAAATCTTTAAGAAGGGTGGGAGTGAGATAAAATAATAATCCTTTCAGTTCAGTTTCTGAAAATGGTACTGGTGTCATTTTCAATGTCCATAAATATTCAAGTCTACTTAAAAAGTCTCTTGCAGGATTCATTTTTCATGTGAAATATATAAAGCATTTATTTTGTTTCTTCTAAGAACTTTTTACACAAATCTCATATCAAAAATTACATACAACTATATTGGATCTTTAAAGCATATTTGAAGGGGGAATATCTAGTCTCTTAAAAAAATCTATTGTGCAGAGGTTCCAAATAATGAAATAATTACTTTATTTTTCTGAGTAGGGAACATATTGTTGATAAGTACTCTTGAGAAACAAGTTGTTGGCTAAAAATATGTTGCTTTGTTGTGAAATATTGAATCCAAATGGAAACCATATCTGCATTTCAAAATTCTTTATATATTAGAGTTGCACTCTTCTTTTCCCTGAGCTATAAGATTAAGTGAAGTTTCCTCACTGAAATAAGCACAGCTTTGGGATAGATGACTAAACAAACACATTTCTTTCTTGAAGAGTTTACAATCGAGCAGATAAGACAGAATGGGAAAATAAAAGAATACTTCTCAGATAGTTACTGAACTGGTGCAGAAAAAAATGTCACAAGAAATTGCTATTAGGAAGGTTTGAGGAAACCTTGATCTCCTGAATAAAACTGTGCTTAACTGCCTTCCACTCACCTGGTATATTAATTCAGTCTGTGACCCAAAGCAGCAATAAAACTATTTCTAAATATTTAACAATGTCTGCTGACTTGTATGAGTCCCTAAATTCATCAGTATTACCAGATTGTTCTGGAGGAAAGATAGAGCCAGTTAGGGAAAGATTTCTTAAAGGTAGAACTGTCACCTATGGAATTTCATTGTTTTCAATGAATGACCAAAATACCTTTCTTAGCTCAAACTGTACCCATAAACTATGCATTTGAGAGAAAGGGCCAGCACTTCGTCACAGCAGTTACAAAGCATTCTCACAGGAACATAAGAGTGAGAATCTTACATACTGTAAGTTTGATCATATATGAGGGCAAGACACCTACTGAATTCACTGATGAAGCTCACAGGAACTGCTGTTTATTAATTATCATGCACTGAAGTATGGTGTTTGTATTGATGGATTAGAAGTGAAAGCTTCTTTTCGTAATAAATTTCAGAAAATCTTTGATTTTTACAGCTCGCTTTGAAAGGCAATGCTTTTGGCACTGGAAAAAAAATTAGGTCACAGCTCATCGAAATTCCAAAATGCAGTTAACTGCTATTTCAAAGCCCTTAGCAACAACTTCAGAGATGAAACATTAAAACGACAGTGAGTTTGGCATTATGTAAGTATGAGAAGAGAGACACAAACAATTTAGATTGTAAATATATGTAATTATAGAAATAGTTAAAAATGTTTCCTTGATTGTGTCTCCTTTGCATTAAATTCGTCTGCAGAGGAATCAGCAAACAGCAGGGAAAAAAAGGGGCTAGAGCACAATTAGAAGAGCGAAAAATACAGTCTTTGTCCAGGCAGAGATGGGAAGTATTAATTTAGAGCGCTGACAGATGCACTCTAGTGAGTTGAAGTTATTTCCTTGCCCTTCAGTCAGCAGTCCCAGCACAGTAACTACAGCAGAATGGAAATGTTTCAGCTACCGCTCTTTGACATCTTGGTAAAAGCTGATCTTCTTTCGAGGTTGAAGATGAGAACAAATATTTAGCAATCTAGAGATTCGCTGTCAGAATTTTAAAATTTGTCTTTCTGACATGGATTTAGCTGCAGCTTTCCCATACTTTGACTACTTTGATCCAAGTTTGGTTCTCCCTGGTCCATTCCCAGAATGCTCTTAATGTGACCAATGCCAAATTTGCCTTGCAAAATTTATGCTTCTAATTCTGAGACTATATCCTTAAGGGAAGACAGATCAGATCTGAGGAGTACAGTGTTTGTTAAACTTTATTTTAGCTGAAGCTCTAGAACTTCACTAAACACGGCTGACCTCATATTCAAAAGAAATTGATTTTAAATGAAGTATTAGTAGCCTACTCTTGTTTTCTCAATTACTCAGGAAAATATTTCTCATATTTCGAACACCATCATTCAAAAAAGATAATGTAACCCAAATAAAAAATATATAAATTGACACTGAAGATATACTCTCTTAATACAGATAAGCAAGTCTCTAAGAAATTGTCACCAAAGTCATTTAACTTAAATACCTCAACTATGAATTCATTTCAAGACACAACAATTCCATCAAATCCAAAATATCTTTTATTTTTATTTTGGTTTCTCATCTTATTTCCCAAGATCAACTAAATTGATCAGCTCAGAAAAACTACTATCTGCCTGCAAAACCTCTCTCTCAACAAGGAAAAAAAGCAATCTCTAAACAGTGAATGTGATGAAGAGTCCCTTTTAGAAATTCAGCTGTAACACACTATCCCCTAAAAATTTGTATGCAGCTTTTGAAGCAGCTTATTTCATTCCTTCCAGACTATGCGTTTGATATTTTCTGGCAGCTTATTCATTTTATTGCTTTGGTTGTGTTTGTGCCATTTAAGGAATTATTTACAGCCCAGATATGTGCAGCTATCACATTTAGTGTTCACATGTGCCAGAGCAGACCTAGTGCCAATTCTAACAACCTTTCTGGCATTTAAAGAAAAGAATTCTGGAGCACATCTGAAGCTCAGGCTCAACGCATGCATGAGAGTATTTGCAGCTGCTGAGAGTGTAAGGGAATCCTTTCAAAGATAAATGAAAATAAACCAAGTGTGATGTCTGTAATAGATACATGGTGGGGTAACCAAGCAGTGAGTCTACTGGAGAATTCATGCAGATAGTTCAGGCAAATATACTTAAGATGTAAGTGCTATGTAGTTGGATAATATACAGGTTTTATTGTGGGAGTTTAGACAAAACATATTACAAATAGTCTAATAAGTTCACTATATTAATAATAGTTACATTAGTCTCTTGTTAATCTCTTCGGTGCTATTTTCATTATTAGGAACAACTTGTTGACAGTCAGTTAATCTGTTTGGAATACAAAATCTCTTCCTTGTTCTGTTTGGTTTTTTTTTAAGCTACTTTAAACCACCAAAAATGAGTCTCACTTCAAACGAAGAATGCTTATGGTCTATAAGAAGGGGAATATGTTTAATTCATTAGTGTGCTATCATCCTCTGAAACCCTTCTCTATTTACCAGAACTCACAATTTTAAGTCTTGCTCTGCAAATACTGTAAACATTCAGATTACCTTTTTTGGAATTTCATATAGGTTTCCAAGTGGTGTACAAAGGAACCCATTATGTTTAGCAAAGAGACGCTCTGCTCTTTATTATGGTAGATTTTGCTAGACTGTTTTCAACACATAGTGATTATTCTGATTCTAAAATTTTTCCATTCCTGATTTTATTTTTTAAGAAATCAATTATTTTATAGAGTAAAGGAACCAAGAAACCAAAATATTTTGAAAGATATTAGTAGGTCTTATATAGATTTACAAAACTATCATTTCAGTTCCAACTTAAAGAATTTTTGCTCACCATAACTGTATTTCTGTCACAGAATTTCCTGTCCTTTAGGCTTTTGTGATCCATCAGCAACAAGGCTCTGTATATCTTTTTTTTCCATTTTATCTTCTCTTTATGCCTTTATCTATTATCATTCATTTCAGATTTCTTTTCAATTCTAATTAAGCAGTTAACAAGTCTCTGTGGTCACACTGTGATTCTTGTACACCTACTGCTTATTTTGATTAGTCTTGCCATAAAAACTTTTATTTCACATTGCATTTTCAACATACAAATTAAATGATTAGAAGGACATTACTGGTATGTAGGTAGCTTTGAGAGATTTGTTCATTATCTCTTAAGCATGCTCAATAATTAACTTTCCTTACCATAAAAGACATCTGAACCAGAGCACACTTTATCAGAATGTTTTATGAGTATGATTTAAATCTTAAGATTTTTTTTGAGCCAGGATCCAGAATGCTTCAAATATCCTTAACTGCCTTCACTTTATTTAAAAGTTAAAAAGTTCAAAATCCTCCCTTTGTTAAACCTGACTGCAATAGTAAATATAGCCAGCTGGAGTCAATTTATTCTATTTGTTGTAGATGAATGTGACTTAAATTAGCAGAAAATGAAGTGAAGCTAGTTAGGGAAAGTTATCAGGAAAAGTAATTGAGACGGATAATATGTGCACATCTGATTGATTGATTGATTGATGGATGGTGTTTAGCTAGCATTTAAGCTATTCCTTTTATATTTTAAAATTTTAAAATGTGTGATAATATTCCTAATGTTATCATCAAAATCAGATATAGAGGCCTTACTTTCTAAATTTAAGAATTTTATTGCTTCTATGAATCCAAAAGAACCTAGGAGTTTCATCGTCCTGTTATGTGAAATAGAAAAGCTTCTTGGGTCTGCTTTTCTAAATCCTGCCAAGTGGTTTCCTGTGTGGAATGAACTGGAGACTAAGGAGTAGTTTATATGATTCTGCTTTGGCAGAATGTTTACATTTACTTCTCTTGCTTTTTTATTTATAGATATGATTAATTAAAAATTAAGTCTTATACTGGAAAATCATGAAATGCCTTGACTATCTTTTCTAAATATTATGATATGCTTAGGAGTCTGGAGAAGAGTCAGACTAAGATTTTGAGTAAATAAATATGTAAGAAAAAATCACTAAAAATTAAAATTTTACTGAGACTTAGCTATATTTGCTTTTTTAAGGGAATTTCAGATCATGGTTGTTCTGGAAAAATAAGTGAAGCCAGTGGCTTAGCATGGTTAATACATCGATTAATTCTCTTCCCTTTAACCCACTAAAGAAAGAGACAACACTGTGATTTCTTGATAGCTGATTTGGTAACATATGATTATTTCATCAGCTTGAAGCACTGGTACATTATAAACTACTTGAATCCTAAGTGACACTATAAACATAGTGTCACTGCTGAGAAGTGACTAGGCAATATGTGGGCTGCCAGGCTTGTATATGTCACAGTGCTCTATGTATAAAACAATTATACGAAGAATTATGGAAATGTGTGAATTGCTACTTGGATGTTCTGTTTGAATCTGCAGAATAATTCTCCCCTACTAGCTAAGGTTTCGGGCTTTCCTCGAAGCATCCCTAAGCAAATGCTTTTGAGGAAAAGTTGTAAAAGACCAAACCAGCATTAATTCCAAAAAATGTGAACAAGCAACTGTGAACAAAACCATGACATATTTGAATTTGTTCTTCTGTTCTTATCAAGGGATTTCCCGGCAACGTGATGCTCTCCATGTCTTGTCTGTTGACATTACTACCATCTTCCTACGTAGGCCAGTAAATGCCATAAGCAGGAGAAGGCTCCAGGCCCTGCGCTGACCGGGCCATGCGGGTCTCAGGACTTGTCAGCACTTACCTCGACCTCGACTGGCTTCACCCAGGTTTGCCAGTCAAGCAGCACTCACTGCCTGCTACCTGACCTGCCTTAGCCTCACGCTGGGAATACTTAAATTAAAGAAGCTATCTCATTCAAAGACGAGAAAGAAGTTCCCTTGCTCTTCTGAAAGCGTAGCTATCATCTGACAGCTCCTGACTTAAACATTTCCCTGCATTGTAATTGAGGATGATTAGTTATTTAAAAGTACCTTGACAACCACTCTAAATCTTCTTTCTGAAGGAACACGGGGAACATGAGGTCATCAGTAATCAGGTTCGTATGTGTCTAATCCATATTTAGCATTTACTAATACATACTTACTTCATTATCAGAGCTTTTGCAAAACTTCACTTGGATAAAAAGTCCAGAGGAGGATATATTTTCTATCAGCCTTTTTAATTCAAAGGTTAACTGGAAAGACAGACTAGGACTTGTTATCTTAGAACCAATGGGATATGGGAGGCAGCTGAAAAACAATCCAAAGCTCTGCCACAGAATCTCATCAGTAAGAAATAGAGTTTTCAATGAATTTTAGTCCTCTCTGTTGTGATATGCATTTTTCAAACATACATGAGCTCTCTCCCAAGCAAATAAACTTCAAGCCCTAAAGTCTTCTTTCCAATCACTGCAATTGGTTCAGCATAATTCTTGCTGAGATCACAAAACGTTTTTAAATAACTATCCTGCCTCTTATATTAGGTGTGATAAGTATATTATCTTTATTACATTCATTTTTTTTTCCATTTATCTGATGGATGTGTTTGAAAAATTAGTAACCTGGATTCTTGTTCATAATATTGATTCTGTAATTCCCAAGAAAACTTCTACAGTTCCTAAGAGATCACCTGTGGAAGCCTGCAACACAAATGCAGGAAATATTTAAATTAGCAAAGCAAATACTGGAGAGCAAAAGTTCAGTGGTGTTAAGAATTTTTAAGATCTGTAGAGAGATCAAGATAGGAAAGGAAATCAATTATGCTAAAAAATGATCAAAACACAGGTTAAACTAACTAGAAAATCAATGGATCTAAAAAGCCTTGAATTATTCTGTTGTATGAAACAGGCAAACTCTGTCTCAAGAACCAAATTAAATACAAGATATACAGTAATACTTTAAAATTCAAGTATTCATGCAAAACAGTACGTTAACTAAATGATGCCTCTTCTATCAAAGGCACTGGGTATTTATATTTTAGACTTTAATATCTGGAATAGGCTTCTCTCCCTCTCTTTTTTACTGCTTTCTCATGTTTTCCTTGATCATTTACATTTTGAATCACACATATCTGTCTTTTCTCTATAATTAAAATGAAAATTCTATTGAACTATTGTGAAATTTCTTCATTTTCTCCAACAACACAGCAGCTATTCCCCAGGAATGTCTGATGACAGTGTCTTTTTGATTCTCCCTTTTTGTCATTACCAGTCTACTTTTGTGATATGTTCATTCATGTGCATTGTTATTACCATACAATATCCTTTTTTCAATTAACTTTATACCCCATAATTTAATATCAAAGTTATTTTCACTTTCAAATCATTAGTCAAATCTTCTGAATTTATAAAGTAGATTAATAGTATAGATTTCCATGTGTTTTGGTTCATCCTTTTTTTAAGGTGCTAAGAAGATAGTCATCAAACCACATGAATTCGTTGTTCTCCTATAACTGAAAATCTGTATTCAGCAATGGATGCCTTTTAATTTTTTCAGATGCTCTTAGCAAAGAGCCTATACTAATCTCCTGCTGAGCAATAACTCAATCTTTCTTATTCCTGGTATCTTTTGATACAAAACCACAAAGGAAAACTACTTACAGGTAATAATTTAGAGTATTTAAACAACTGCTTTTCTGCTTCTTTCTCAGCTTCTCATATGTCATACCTTGCTTCAGTTATTTCTTGAAAAGAATGTATATTTTTATAGAACTTTTAGTATTATACCTTTTTTCACATACACACAAAACAGTCATTGCTTTCTGCCTTGCTGTCCTATATAGCAGATTCACCATCTTATTTCTCTATTATACTTTAGCTTCTTGAAAGGCAGTTCTGACAGCTATTTTTTCTATTTTTTCTTCTATCTCATAGATTCAACCAAATTATGATTTCACAAACTCTTTTTTATTCTACTCTAACTCCTTTTACTTCAACAGAATTACTTCTGATTTACCCTCCATATGGAAAAAGGAGGCCCATTTTCTACCCATCATAATATATATTTACGGCAGTGCTTAGAACTCTTCATATCCCAGCATTCATTTACACAGATTCTACAGTTGAAGATGACCTCAAATGTAAGAGATGACTGAGACAACTGCCTATATTTCAGAGTTTCTTATTTACTATCCTGCCTTTACTCATATGCAAAACTGAAGCCTTTAACAAAAAGTTATGTGGTTTTTTTTCTGTTTCTTTTGGCAGTGGTAGTGGTAATATTTTGTATTTGTTTATAACCTCTGGAGAAGTAATTCTAAATACTGACTAAGCTCATTAATCCTTTTATCCACCAACAGTATAGATGGATGACTACAAACATACAAGGAAATCAGGTCACCTTACTTATGGGATTTGCTATGTTTGAAGTCTAGAGTCTCTAGGTCAAACCACCATAAAACTGTCTAAAAACATGTCTAAGAAGAAATAATCTTTGAGGGATTAATAACATTATCATTAAAGTCAATTTAGCTGCATCTTCTCAGTATTGCAATCATTAAAGCAGTCAATGTGACAAGTACTGGTCTTTTATCGAGTAGACTTTTGTCCCTCTGGGACAATTCCTGTATTTGTAGGTGTATGCGATCTCAGTAGCTATCTGAGACTATGAAGGAGAAAAAATACATGTCATGACCCCAGTTCTCCTTTCTTATCGATGCTGAATAACTACAAAGGAAGCTCTCATACCATATACTTATTCTTTCTAGGAGAAAAACAAAAAAGCCACTCATATGTGCCTATACCTTCCAGTCTGCCAAGCTTCTGAATTATTGCCAGTAATAAATTGATTAATTGCTACTGCAAGACTAAGAAATTTCTAAGTCACAAGAAACGGTTGGGACTGTTTTTAATGAGCCATCACAGCTGCTCCATTTTCTTAGAGATGCTTTTTTATACAAAACTAGATTCAGCTTTTCTGTATTCTGGCAAAGATCCAGTGAACTTCTGTGTTTGTTTTGAAACAGTTTAAATCAGAGTAGTTTGCTTTTATCAAATCAGCATTTGGCCCCTGTTGCTAAGTGTTTACCATCTGAAAACACAAAATTTCTAGGCATGTAGCTGATACTGTTTTTTGTTAATTTTGGTGGGATTGGACGGTTCTTCAGTGAAGAGAACTGAGCAGCACTTTCTAACATGTTGAGAGCTGTCCAGCTTAAGCAAGAGCTCTTCTAGGAGCAGGATAAGGTCCTACATTCTGTAACCAATTTTGCATCCGTGTTTTCCAGAGACAATTCAGAGGAGAAAGAGTCCAAGTATAGAACTGTGAAGGGTGAAGTCTTGATTTAAATATCCCTTTTTGCAATGTTACTTGTGTGCCTTAGGCCAATTCATTTTGCCAATCTCTAAGATCACGTGGTATTTAAATGTGGTATTATTATCTTAAGAATCATAAAGACATTAAACTAATCAGATGCCAAAAGCACTAAGTACTTTTAGTGGATACAGCATAAAAGCTTGCACTAGAATTAGGCTGAAAACATGAGCCTAGTTCCAGTACTGTGTCTTCTCAAGCGTTTTGTTTTTTTGAATTGATCTGTATTGCTTCCAAAGATTATTATAGCCAACTATAATTGTTCTCATTTATTGATGTATCTACCAAAATAGGATTTTTTTTCATCCTAGACAGTAAATATAACGCAAAAAATATATTTTCCTGGCTCATAAATGAAGCCTCCGGAACCAATTTACCTCAAGAAGACATCATGTTGCTGTGGTAGTGAGTGTTTAAAATATCACTGTGTGGGTGGTATGTCGGCATGTGACTTTTTACTACCTAAGCCCTTCTGATGAAACAAAACATAGACTAAAAATAAATCAAAATTTATTTGCTATTTACAAATTCACTTTTCACTTTTAAAAATCTTCTATTTAAAATAAGTACCAACTGCACTAAAATAATCTCATGCTGTTTTGCTTATATATCTTGATGTTTAATATAGAGTAGATTTAAAGATTGTTTAGTGAACAGACCAAAGTCAGGATATGATGCAGCAAATTCAAATCCATTCTTATATTGATATCTTGAGTGTGTGGGCTCTCGGTACTGCTGAGGACTCCTAAGAAGTTGTAAAAATATTATAAGATTCAAAAGCACATTTTGAAATATTTTTAAATGTATCTCTATGTGTGTGTCTGTGTAAATATAAATGTATTTCAAGAGCAGAGTGCATCTACAGGCCTCCGTCTCCCCTCCAAATGGAATCATCTGTTGCTATGAGCACTGTTGCAGTGAGTCAACATCTATTTCAGCCTCCTGTGTTAGGAACACTTAGTCAATCACTGGATGTGATTGGCTGAATATTCCCAAGGGTTTTCTAATTAGTAGAGTATTCCACTTAAAATATCACATCATTTTTTTTCAGACATTGCAAATTTGAACTGTTCTCTCTGTCTCTCACTCTCTCTTTCTAAGAATAACAATCGTTTAACGTCAGGGATATTATTAAATAAACAGTACATATACAGAGCTGTAAGATTATATGTACAGAACTGCATTTTTAAGCATATACAAGCAAAGCAAAGTGCAGATTAGTTATGAGAACTTTGTTTACTCCAACTAATTGAAATGAAGGGGCATGTTACCACTGAAACAACCAAACTCACTTCCATTCAGATCCACAGTTAGCAGTTAACGACCCACAAAACTTTAACTGGCATCTATAGCAGGATAGCAGAGGAAATACAATGATCTTTGAATAAGGTGATGGCAAGGGGCATCGGAAAAGGAATTGTGTTTTTGTATAGACTGATGGATCATTTCCATCATCACTGTCTTTTTATAAACACTTCTTTACACGCAAATGCTCATCTTAGTAAGCGTAAGGGTTTTTATCAGCCCCTGCTACATGAGAGGAAGTCATCCTCCTCATCCTTTATGAGTTCCCATCCCAGTATCCAGTTCCTAGAGAAAGACTAGTACTGCATGATTCCCAAAAATATTTTAAATGACAGGTATAGCCTGTATAACAAAAGCATATAAGCAAAGTTGCTTTCCAATCCCCAGTCTGCCCTTTTATAGAATTTTGCTGAAAAAAAGGCAAAATATATTTATTGTCCGTGTTGATCTGCTTAAATAATCTTGCAGCAATTCTATTGTGAATCCATGAGCATTTCACCCTTCTTCAAAGGGACCTTCCTCAAGGTCCCACTTCTTGTATTAGGTGAAAAAAATGTATCTGAAAGGTACATTCTCAATGTTTGATAAGACTTCAAAGCATTCACATAGACATTTTATAGACTGTTTATAAAACCTAAGGATTTCCAAGGGTGTAATAATTTGCAGGTTGCAAATAGTAAATCTGAGTTGCAAAACAGTCCATTTTCTCCTTGATATTATATCTACATAATGTGCCGTGACAAAACTTGACCACTCTCTGACCACAAACCTGACTCTCCTTTGAGGAATTTAATTATATCTGATTATGAAGAGACTTTTCAGTGCCTCAGCAAGGCTTATTATAAGTGAAGAGGCATAAAATCTGTGCAAGAAACACTTTCTTTCATTGGTTTTACCTGTCATCAGGCACAGGTGTTTAGAATTACACTCTGAAAACTTAATGGAAAATCCTTATGTTTCAGTGAGGGTGAACAGAAATGAAAAATTAATCAGACTTCCACCTCCGTCTTCACAGATCCTACCTATAATTTTGTATTTTTCATTTGAAAACAACCAACTTTTTTGATGTATTTACAATTGGTATACTGTAGCTTATCGCTTATGCCACTGAAAATGTTCTGAAATCATTCCCAGAATTAAGGTGATTTGCTTCAGTGCCTTGAATTATTGATAAAATAATAAACTATGGATTGTTTTCTTCACTTTTTGGTGTTGGAGTCTTTAGAATACTTTCAGAACAGGTTTTCTACTCTTTTCTCCAAGCTGATGTGCTGGAAACATTTTTAACATAAACAAGAATATTCAAGATTTCCAGGAAAGCAAATAAGCAAACAACAAACTAAGCAGGATACAATCCAAAAAAAAAATCACAAGAGTTTGTAAAACCTTTGTTATAATAATGAAAATTGACAGTGCAATATTGGATATCATCTTTCCAGAACTCCCATACTCTTTGTTATAAAAGAAGGAGAGCATGGATTCTGTATGACAGCGGTAAGAGAGAGCTGATAAACGTTTGCAAAAGCCATGACAAAGCAGAAGGCAAGCTGACAATTCCCCTAGGCAACTCAGAAACTTCTTTAGAAATTCCACTTCATGGGGGCACAGTGTCCTTGCAGAGGACATTTGAAAAAATGTTACAGTGCCTTTTAGTAGTTTCTAGCTTCTATATTTGTGTTATACATCAAAATGACCACCATCTACAAAAACGCTACTGGGATTCTCATGTCAGTGATCAGTTTAAACATTTGGATACATTTGGAAAAGTGAGAGAAAGAGGTGAATTGTCCTAACTTCAGGAAAATAAAAAGGTTTATAAGAGGTTTTTATGTATCTATAGATATCTATCTCTCTCTATATATAGATATATCTATAGATATATAATTAAACTTAGTGAAACTTTACATCCTAAAAAGTTACGACTTTTTTTTTCTGCTGGAAATGTCTACATACGGAAAATAACCAATATTCATTGCAAAGACTGTCCCTTTCATGCAAAAGCACATCTTCCAAGACCAAGACATATACAAAGGAAGAGTTTCTCTGGGAGAAAAAAAAAAAAAAAGTTGACTCTCTCTTCATCTTTAGGGCATGGTATACCTTATTGCTATTCAGTTTAAATTGCTACAACAGTCTGTTACAGTCAGCTATTAATTATCCTAGATTACAAGTGGGTCTGATTGCAAGATACAAATATTCTTTGTCATTCAATGGAGAAATAAATGTATTCTTTTTATCTCCTCTCTTTCTCTTTGCAGCAGGAAATTAGTGGTGGGGAAAGGAGGAGGCGGTTGGTGAAATATATATAATGTATAACCCAGAAAGGACATTTAGATTAAGTTTCTGAACTTGAGCGGTCCTTCTGTATGAAAACTGCTTTATCAGTTATTTTTAGGAGTTTAAACTAAAGTATTATTGCCTTATTATAGCTATTTAACCATACCATATCTGTGGCTTGACTAACCCTAGAGAAAAAATGTGAGCATTTCTAGTTATATTTCTGGGGTCTCAGTTTCTGGTTATAATTTTAACTATTATTAAGTTCCCTAAAATCTGCATCTGAAATTTGAGAAACTAATCACTGGTGCATGTAATTTATGCTTTTTTTTCACATCCATCTTTATTAAAAATGAATCTCCTAATCCCTCACACAAGAACATTCCGTTCATAATAAGAGATCAAGGGACTCAAGGCCAAAAAAAATGTTGTGTACCACAGTGCAGAGGCGTTCAACATGTAATTTTGAGGTTCCTGTTCCCTGATGTAGAATCCAGACTAGCATGAGGATCAATATGCTCAGTAAAATGTGTGAGGGAAGTTGAATACTGAAGAAGCTGACTTTGAGCACCTAGAGATGGTTATCTCTAGTGGGAATGATAAGATAAGATGGTGAGTTATTTCAATAAAATGAATCCTTTTTTGCATGCCTGCCAGCACAGGCCCTTCTGTGTTAGTGATAGGTCTATGGGTTGGTTGGTTGGTTGGTTTTTTAAATGGAACTGGTGTCATTCTTTCATTTCAGAACATGGTCAGAGGAAGGAAAAAGCCATAGAAAAACATAATGTGCACTAGAGAAAGCCTGATTTCAACTCCCTTCATTAGGAGGGAGGTTTCAAACATCACCTTCCAGGGGAGTTCCCCATCTTCTCTACTCCAGAGAAATGTAACATAGGCAACACTTGTGAAGTTACAGATTCATTAAGTGCCTAGACATTTTATTTGTTTTAGTAGTGGAATTCTGTAGAAACCATGAACAAAGAATAGAACTCAAGTTCCAGAACCAAAAGTTTGTATTTAAAAAGTTATATTTGCAATTTCCTAATCCTGCCATAGGAATTTAAACCACTGAAATATCACGTGGGCTTCAGCATCCCAATCTGTTTTTCAGTTACAGGAATGGAGTCTGAGTGATAGATGTAAGAGATGGAAAATTAAATAAAGTCTCCATGGAAAAAATCGTTTATAGTAATAAACACATTCATTTTATCTTATTTTCCTTCGCATCATATTGGTTTCTGCTCGTTCTTAATTCATTTTATTTAAAAAGCTGATTTAATATATAATTTCCCATGGACAAGATGATTTTCTTTCATTAAGACTAGCTTGGACATTTAGCTGGTTAATATAATACAGGGAACAGTCTTAGGCAGGCGAAAAGAGAAACAGAGATAAAAAGTAGATATATTTCTACAGCATTTTTTTCATAAATTTATGTGCATACATATCTACACCAAAATAAAAGTAACCAGATTTTTGATGGTGATATTCAGTGTAACTATGTAGTATGTTTCCAGATGTTGTTTAACATAATTTCCTAGGAAATCATAATGGGCACCGAACAAAGTGATCTAACAAGTCTTTCATCATCACTACCTCCTATAAAAATTAGATACTGAAATAAAAAATACTCGGTTGATTGATAGCTTAGCCTTCATCACAGTCTTTCTCACAGGACCCATATTCTTCTAAATTTCTCTGACATCATCATCTTGATTTAATCTCTTTTTATATTTCTTTGAGTAATATTCCTCTTAAAGGTGTTAGGTTATGTGATTAAAAGCTAATCACAGTGAACACAGCTGCCCACATCACAGGCAGAACAACAGGCAGAGGAAGCCTAGTGACCTGTGTGGTGAAAAGAGAGCCTGCAGAAGCAACTACTGCAAGACCATTAGAGGGGAGCACTTGGCCAGTTGACACCAGTGGAAAGCCCACTGTAAAGAGTGAGCCCACAAAACGCTCTCTCTGTAATGCCATGCAGGCTAGTGGGGCCGATAGCCTTAGTGGGTGTAAGGTTTACTGTAGGATGCAAGGGAAGAATATTTTGGGATTGTGTGAAACTTTTTCTGAGATGTCTTAAGGAGATTGAGGAAATAAGCAAGACCCATTAGGGGAAGTTCAGGAAAGAGAAGGGTCAAAGCCACAGAGAAGCAAGGATCAAGGTAGACTGGGGAAAGATGAACACAGGAATACAAAGATGAATGGGACTGGTTGAGTGTAAACAGGCTGATGGGCAGTACATTGTGTGACTGAACTCTGCAGTCTGTGATGTTTTCTCATTAAATCCTGAGACCAGGAGATGTAGGTGCCAGTTGCTGAGTGTCTCAGCAGGCTAGTAGAGGGGCCCTGCCCAGTGTTGTATATGTGCAGGTGTTATATACCCACCAGTAGCAGCCCTCCGGCCTGGGAGCTGGATTGGGTTGGCCATGCTCTTTGTGTGAATGCATCCCTTAATGAGTCCCACTGTGCATTCCTGGCCAGGCATCTGTGTTTGCTGTGAACAGTTTTTAATCACATAACCTCACATGTTTAAAAATGAAATATTATACATACAGGGAAATATGTAATTTCAATTAAATAAAAATAGTACTTGCTATGTGCATTTATTACATTTATTTTAATCAGCTTATTTTAACGAGTATTTTAACAAGTTAATCTTAATTATGTATAAATAAGTTATATGTCATTGATTCAATACTTGCATAATGAAATTATGCAAAGTGAAATATTTCAAGCCCTCTGAATCAAATCATGCTTAAATTTTTGTACTGGGAAATTTCAAAATAGGAAGGCAAATCAGAATGGTTTTAGTAGCTTTGAGAGTTTGAATTTTATAATGGACTAGAAAATATAAGCAATTTAAAAGATGAGTTTCGTTCTAGAACAGATTGTTTTTTCATTGGATTAAGAATGGTAGATATCTTCTGTTTTAGAAGGTAAAGATCTACTTTATTTAAAAGTTTTACACTGATAGTATAGTTGCAAATTATGAACATAAGTAAGATTTCAAGATGAATTGATGTAAAAAAAATAAAACAGAAACTGGTAAGAAAAAATATTTTATTTCTTGATATTGTTGTAATGGAACTCTGCTGAATTTTTCTCTTAAATCTTTTAGTGAGAAAACCATGATATTACTTTCATGTGTTATTCGAGTTTCTTTCCTTTTTATACACATCTCCTGAAAATCATATTTCATACTTTTCTACGTGACCTGCAACAGTGCCTTGTCCTTATACAATATCACACTTCTTCCAGGGGAGTTTTTGTCATACAGAAAATGAATATGGCACAAAGTCAGATTTTATTAAAGCTTTGGCTCCATCTCCATCATTATCACCGTTAGTGTCAGAACTAAATCCTTTTAAAGCCAGAAGCCTTTAAACACACTACTAAATTGATTGTGCAGCTGTCCTCTTTCTTCTTAGGTCTCCCAAACCTATCCCACATTACATACACTGACAACTCTGACAACTTGAGCAGCATGCTGAACTTCTTTCTTACCTTCTACTTTCAGATAAATTGGATGAAGTTAATGCTGTGCCAGAGTCGTAACAGCATAGATGTCATAGTTAGAAAGCTAGAGACACGCTGATGTGGTTGCAGTGACATCATTTTCTGACATTTAATTTACTTTTCCATTAGTACAAAGAGCACAAGTATGCTTAGGATCTGATATCTATATTTAACCTCTGTTCATGAAAAAATCCTTTCTTTGCACATATTTTTCAAATTGTATCTCAAAACACAAGGTGCATGAAGTTAAGATAATGAATTGGTCATAACAAATTTGTTCACTCAAGATTTTTCCAGTCCCTTCTTTTTTTTTCCTGCTTTAGGTGTTGAATTTTTCATCTAACTCACATGTATTGTTATTGCTCCCTAACTGAACTGTTTAGAAAGACCAATAAAGAATTTAGGAAATGATATACTTAAATTTAAATATGCTTCTGGCAAACTCTCATTTTTACCAGAATTAGACAAATTAGTGATATTCTGGCAATATATAGACATTTCCAAATTTAAGTTACTGACCTTATGAATACTCATAAATAATTTTATGAAAATTGTGTGAGAGGCATAAAAAATCTCTGAAAATCAAACAATTGTTGTGCCTAGCAGTTACTGCTGTGTTTTTCATTGTTACACGTGTAGGGGTGCTTTCTTGCATATTTAAGTGTATCTTCCACATTGTGAACTCACTCTGCCCATCATACAACATTGTTGTAACAGGCATTTCATCCCATTGTTTGCACACTTCTTTTTTTGAAAGATCCAACAATAATTTCACAAACTATTAGTTTGAACATATGCAAAGCTATTCTACATTTCTACAATAACTCTTAAACTCAGGTATTTCCTGCAAAATCAGTGGTATTTTATGACAGAATTAAAATACTTCAGAAGAGTACAATTACCATTTATTTTTAATAAGCTGAAGTTTATATTAATACTCCACACATGGAATTTAGGAAAACCTGCCAGAACTATGGTTAAGTGTAGATAGTTAGAAAAGGAAAAAAAGGAAAGTTCAGAATCCCATTTAACTGGCATAGTTCTAATAATGCCCATAGAACTACAGCAGCACAGTCTAAATAATAATCTGACTCCTGAAAATTTAATATTCACATTACAAAACATAGAAGGAGAAATCATATATCAGTCTCTTTCTTCCTTTTCTTTAAAGAAACCAAGTGGAACCTGGGGTGTACAATTTGTCCTGATACACTTCACTTGCAGCCTAATCTATTGAATGGAAATTTTGAGAACCTATTTCTTTTCTGGCCATGCCAGTAAACTAACTGCACCTGCAAAATCTGTGCATATTGTCCCAACAACTGTGAATTTTATAAGATTTTAGAATCTGAACTGCTGATTTTGTTTCTTGCCAGAATTTTTATGAAACTGATGATTATTTACAAGGTTTTTTAAACAGAGGATGAAGAATTTTGTAGTTAAAAGAATTTATGATTTCAAAAGATGTTCTGAAAAAGAATGAGATCAAGTGGTAGGCAGATGTACAAAAGTTCAGTCCATGTAGCTCCAATCTTGCAATGATGGAAAGTACTCTGAGGCTTCATATATTAATTTTGCTTAAACCTACTATTGTATATGTTCAAGCCACACAGCTATTCAATATTGTGCCTCCTGCCTAGTGGTTTCTGATTATTCGAACCCCTAGTCTAATTACCTTGCACTTCTCTCTGCTGAGAGGATGAGCCTCTTGAGAGTAACCTATGCAGATTAGTTCGTATACTTTGTTACTCTGCATTAATGGAGCTTTCTTCCTGATTGACCACTTCTGAACTCTGTTGTACACCTTTTACAGTCTTTTATATGTCAAGTGAAAATCAGAAGTAGAAAGCAGGCATTTGCAGAACCTTTCAGCCTCTCTTCTACACCGTTTCATTTTGCATTTTAATTGCTTCAGCTCAAATACTCAATAACAATGTGGTTATTTTAATGTACAACATGAGGCTTTTCTGCTTTCCTGAGCTTGTTTCAGAACTTGAACTTCATTGAATATTGTGTATGAACAGCATGGTTCTTGCTTTCCATGGAAGATCCAGTCCCCAGTTACAGGGACCACACATTCAAAAGACAGGTATTCTAACCTACCACCATAGAGCTGTGCCCTGTATTTCTGAACCACAGAGGTGTCATTCCTTCCTCTGCTCTCTTCTTTTGTGTGTTCTTTTTCACAGAAGATAAAATGAACCTGCCAGTTCTCCCTTTACCATATATAGATTTGGGTACCTACAAATGCATAGGTGGATGTATTATCAGCAGGTATTGAGGAGTTACCTTGTTTTTTTTTTTGTTTTTTTTTTTTTTTAATGATTTGTAAGACTGAAAAGGGACCTGGGTGTTCATGCATGTCAAATATAATTCCATAATTCTTGTGAAACAACTCTCCTTTTTGAGAAATCTAGGTTGAAATTGGAAACAAGCATTAGTCCCTAGTTTCTACTTGATGTTTTTCAAGTGAAGGTTGTGAGTTTCTTTCATGATACTTTCTTTTTTGGTGCTTGAGGTATATTTGTGGATAAAAGTTAAATAGTTCAAATTTTCATAAGAAAGATCCATCTTGGAATGTTGACAGTGACCTTTATTTTAAATACAAAAGGCTACATTTTTTAGGAAAACTCTAGAATTCAGTTAACAGATACTAAGCTGCTCTGCTCCATTATTTATTTTAGGCCATGCACTCTCAGGGCTTTTTATCTTCTACCATTTGTTAGTTTTAGAGTATATTAAAAGGAAATAATGAGTTTCTGGAATATTTTGCTTATCAGTTGAAAAAAGTTAGGTTCATCCTTGATTAGAGTAAGAAAGTGTTTCTTACCTTCCTATTCCTACCTAATTATGGTGTTAAATTGTTGCAATTGGAATGAGTTCTTTTAGAAGTCTCTGTGCAACAGAGTTTATGTGCATTGTTTACATCAAAAAGTAGGCAGAATTTAGGCAAAATAGGAATGAGATTTTGATTTCATATCTCTAATGCTCAAATCAAAACAAGGCAGTATTGAGCTTTCAGCTGTGACAGAAATCTTGCAAAAATACTTTTTAAACTAAAACATACAGAATAGCCTCACAGAAGCTGAGGTATAGGTTCCAATAAAGTTATCTTGAATTTTCCAGCTGTAGAAAAGCAGCAAATTATTTCCAACTTCTCTTTTTTTCTTATTTTCTCTTTTTATCTCGGACATCAATCTGTGATAATTTCGTGACTTCTTACACTACATGTAAATTTTTAGTCTCCTTCTTGGCAGTAATATGAAAAAAAACTAATAGAAAGTATGTATCTTCTGTATGCAATAGATATATTTCTGCAGCAATCATCCTTGGCCAGATTTTCTCTTGTTATAAAATAAGAAAGTTAAATTGACTTCTGTTTTGAATCTGTGTAATAGATTTGGGCTGTTCCAAACTTTAATGAAATTAGAGGTGGAAATGTCATTTAGATTGTGTGCAACTTTATGTTATAAGACAAAGACCACATGTAAGACAAAATTGCCCCTTGCATACTCCATTGATATTACACTTCCAAGCGTCATTCTAGCTGCAAAGTATGCTTGCAAATAAAATTAATTTAAACTCTGTCCCTAATAAAAAGTGAACTAGAACAGCATAAATTGCTAAATGCAACTTGACTCAACCATCATGTGTTATTTTAAAGATAATATACATCAATTATTCTATTCTCTGGTAATGTATCTTCTGAAGACATTTTGGTGTGATGCAGCCCCTCCAGCTTCTTCTAAAGTTGCTCTGGGTGGCCAGTATTTGATGTAACAGAGACTAACAGTTTGTGTTCTATTACGCTTTCTATAAATGCTCCTATTGCAGTTGGATTATTTTAGGATTTTTGTTTGCTCCTCCCTCCAGACTGTTGCTTTCAACTTCCTAGACAGAGATTAATTAAAACTTGGTTGTAGTGATTTTCATGGCTTCAAGAAATGCTTCATGCTTACATAGTTTGAAAATATTGGAGTCAATGGAAGAATATTTAAATATTTTAAGATTATATCAAAGATGAAGCCATTAAAATATGCCTTTCAAGTCACAAATTATTTGAAAGGAAGATGCATTTCCAAGTCTTAGCTCTCTCCTTTCTTGTCATTTCTAAATAATGTTTTTATTTTAGAAATGATACTTTATCATACTTTATGCTTCACATCATTGCATTTTATTCATTTCCATTACTCTGTGATATTTGCTCCTAGTAAAATAGTGTGTCACTTGAGGAGACATCTAGACAGTGTCTCCTAACATGAAATGGATTTTATTACTTCGCTTCTACCTTTGTGCCAATACCATTAGGATGTAGAACACCATTCTAAAATGGGATAAAAAGCCAATGTCTTCAAATTTTCAATAGCTTATTTCCCTTTCCCCATCAAAAGTACATTTTAATTTAAAACAGTTTTCACATTTTCAATCTTTTCATCTATATGGAAGTTGCTACTATTAAAATTTGAAAAGTATCCAAAGACAAAGTAGGTAGAAAGTATTGAACGAAGTCTTTTACATTTTTTCCTAAAGTGAGAAATCTTCCAGAAGAGAGTTTTCTCTATAAGAAAAGTCTTTTTTAAAGATAATCGATTGACTATTGCTGTAGGTATAGTTGGTTGCTGTTAGTATGTGTGTTACAGTTGTAACCCCAGAGACTTTAGTGTCACAGTAGCTTCAGTCTGGAAATATCAGTGCTAATTTTGTATTACACAGTATGAGCGCAAAAGCAGCGACAGTTTCATCCTGGTTTATGGCCTGTAGGGCTGCAATTCACTGTCTTTGATAAGGCATTAACTCAAGTTAATGTCATGACATAACATCATATTCCCTACCATAGCACAGAATTTATGTGATTTCAGATTCTCTTCTTTATTGTCACTAAAATAAATGTGTATTACATTGCACACATACCCTGATCACGATGTTCTGAAAGTTATCTTTCTCACATAAGACCTTTTACTTAGAAATGAGATTATGCTTGACAATGTTCTTTCCCTTCCTCTCTTTTGGTAAAACAATACCTCTTGTACCATTCTTCTGTCACTGTTAGAACATTCTTGTGTAGAGAGTTCATTATTGGCAACAGCTTCAAAAGCTGAGAAACCTACTTGGTTGACTGAAAACTTATAATGATCATATGTCAATGCTCCAACTGCATTGACACTTTTACATTTTGGACTTCCAATTTGAGTTATTACAGTTTGAAGACAAAATTTGTAGGCTAGACTTATCTTAGGAAAGTAATTCCACAAGGATACCGAACATTTTCTTTGGCCAATTCATGAATAAGCTTCCATTTGCCTTCTGGTTATAAAAATTCATATACTTAGTTGCCAAAATAAGTTGCTTTACATATTGATTGTCACTGAGTTTTTCTCTGTTTGAGATCTACCACTTCTTCATAGTCATAAATAGTACTCAATTCAGCTAAATGAGGTGCTTTAGAAGATATTTGAGTGAGTGACTCCATGAGTAGGGCAGGGCAAGATGTGATATTGGTTTTATAGTTGCATTAGAGATTCTGAACTTGTATCTAGGTTATGAGTGTTCTATGTACACTCAGAATTTGAACCTTTTTCAAAGGCTTTGAAAGTGTAGGTCAGCTGAGTGAGAATCCTACGTTTTCCAAAAGTTCTTTTGTTTCTTATGGCCTAAGTAACTTTTCTAAAGTTACTGTACAGAAGAGGAGAACATGTAAATATCATCTATTTTTCCATTCTTATTTCTTAGAGGGATAACTTCATTGGTAGCCTTATAATCTGAAATAAAGAGGTATTAGTTGTCCTTGCCCTTACCCCTTTCTGTGATTAATCAATTATCTTTAATCATCAATATCAGAGTTCTCCTAGTGCTCTGTCTGCCCTTTGTCCCCTTCAAAGCTATTTCATAGCTCATGAAAGCATGTGTGCTTGTATCAATGATGCTATTCCATGCATTGTCCATGGCTCTGTACAGCCATTCCAAAATAATTTATTCCCATTTAGGAACTACGATCACCTCATATGACTTAGTGTAAATGCTATCTCTGACTCATGCAAATGAAGGCTAACATCTGTTCCTGCATTCCTAGAGAAGCCCTATTTCTACTCTGAGAGAAGCTGTGCAGCTGTGATACTGCTAACAGAGCCTTAGAATATTCGCAGGAAAAGAAAGATGGAAGGATGCCCGGTTCCAAACTGTAAAATACTTATAGCAACCAGCTCTGTTCATGAGCAACATGCACTTCTCACTGGAAATAACTTTAGGTGGAAAGGCTTTTTAGCATTTACAGTAAAGTATCAGTGGAACTCTTTGTCCTTTACTTAGAGATTAGAAACAGTATTTTAATAATACTATCTTTTTCAATCAATATTTAGTATTCTTCTTAAAGGGGAATTGAAGAACTGAGTCTCAGATTAACATCAGGATAGATTTGAGTTATAGGAGTGTAGGTTAAATGACCTGTGATGGCTTAACTTTCTCCAGTACCAAATGATGTGTAATATCTGCTCTGATATGAAATAGCTATTTTTTGCTCCTCTGTAATCTACTTCTCTCCTACTGCCTGCAGCTGAAAAATGGCTTAAAATTTTAACTGAGAATTAGCAATTAATGTTTTTGTGGCAAATTCTTGTGGAAAACATTTCTCAAACCAATGTAATCTATAACATAATGTTGTGTCTGTCAGGAATCTGTTGCCCAGTACTTTGTTTTTCAATTCACAATCTAAAATGAAGGAACAGAAAATATTTACTTTTATTGGCATTACCGTCTTTCGAATTTTCATATGCCTGCACGTTTTACTCCATAACCTGATAGTCATTATTAGGTTACTGATTAGGGTGTTTGGTTGGACATATGATTAGACATAAAACATGCCTTTACTGCACTTGCTTCTTCTCTTTTTTTTTCCTATCCTTATTAGTTCATGAAGATCAGGATCTTAATTTGAACTGGCTGTATGACAGCATGCTACAGTCCCCCAGTCAATTTGACCCATATGACAACCGGCTTTTCTCAATAGAGACAAGTGACAAGAAGTTTGAAAATAGTGTTTCCCATCTCTTTTCAACTTCCTGAATAGCAAAGAAAATAGTTAATTGCTTTTTTTAATTGCTGGAGGAGCTGCTGTAGCAATGTACAAATGGTAAAAAATAATTAAACTTGCTTCAGTAATCAGTAAAGGTTGCACATAGAGAAGCCTTAAAGGAAATCAAGTTGCCATTGAGGAGCACTAATTACTGTATTCAAGTGCTTGTTTTACTTGAGGCAGAGTTTGGGCTTAGCTGCAGAAATCTTATTAGACTTTCAATCTTAGGTCACGTCATTAGTGCTTCATATTGTTCAGCTTGCCTAGAGCAAATTAAGGGAGTCTTTTTATTAATAAAGAGGAAAAACATATTTTTAACACTTCAAAGAAAGGAAAAAATGAAAGCAAAATATATCAAAATATAAATATTCTTACAGTCAGTCTTTTTCAATGATCTTAATTGTTAAGAACAAGACTATTATACTAAGGATTTTGTATAGTTGACTTGTAAATATACTTTGTTTTCAAAAAGATATTGTTAAACACAAGTAGTGATAAAAAAATCAGGCTGATGCCAGGGGAAAAGGCTGAACAAGAAACTATGTTGATATTAAAGGAAAAGTCCAAATGAGAATCAAGATTCTTAACCAAGGTCCAGTCCAAATCTTGTTCCATGTCCTCTGTCAGAAATATCTCCTTTGATTTCTTTGGGGAGTATTGTAGGAATAGATTTGCAGGATTTGACTCGAGGCAACATTTTCATAAGTGTCAGTTAACTGATTGATGGAGACATAAAATTAGATTCTCCACCAGGGAATAGCTTGCAAAGCTATTGCAAAGCACAGGGAAAAGCCCAGCAAGAAAATTAAACAGATGCTTATTCTAAGCTGTGATTTCTTTTTCTCGGTCTGCAGCTTCATACTAATAGGCTTTTGCTTCTTGGGAAACCCTGCCTCCTGCAGAGCCAGACGACACATGAGCCCATGACTTTGTCTGCGTGCTCACTCTCACATGCCCACCTTCTGTTTCTGAAACCTTCCTTCTGCTGCCTCCACTCACCCTCGATTACCTTTGATCCTCTCTCCTGTGTGTCTCCATTTACCAGAACTGCTTAAAGACGGGAATGGGCATTGTGTGCTGTGTTGTTTAAGCCAGGTGTATGTTGCCACATTTGCATTCAATAATTATGGTTAAATAAACACATTCCCTAATTGGGGAATTTTAAGGTAGACTTTTTCTTTTGCTCCGTTTGCTTCATTCCTTTCAGGCCTGTATTAATCCTCTTGCTGCATGGATTAAGGCCCTATTTCTAGAAGAAGAGAACAATCTTGTTGTGTGTGTTATTTTAGCCGGGTGAAAAAAGTTTAGATTCAGACAGAAGCTCAAAAGGGCTATTTTGTAAGCAAAGAGAAGGATGGGTGCATGGACACTATTTTTTGACTGAATTCTTTCTGTCTGGAAAACTTTCCACACTTCAATCCTGTCTGTAGTGGGAAACATAAGAGTGCCATTTTGTACTAATAAGAACAGAACATCTGATTCTTTGATTGACATTGTATGATTAGATTCATTTCTTCATTACTGTCTTTTCAGGGTGAAAAGATCGTGATCATTGTGCAGTTTTGTAAGACAAAAGACTGAGGTCCTTACTCCTAAGATCTAGTTTTCTCTTCTATTCCTTAGATAGTGTGAAGGGATAGGAATAGGAAAATTATGCAACCTGTATGATAATAAAATGGGCAAAACTACAGCACAGTATTCATTGAAAGAAAACAAATATTCATATTCAGTTGCCAATAAAATACGAAAGGAAATAGAAAAGAACACATTAATATCAGTTATAATACTTGAAGCTCAAGTATTCACTCTTAATAAGATGTCTTATAGATATAAAAAATCCATCTTTATTCTACTGAAATTAGTAGTAGAATCCCTAGTGGGTCCCATACTTAGTAGAACAAAAATTTTAACTCCCATGTAAACACTTTTAAATAGTGTGGGAAACAATGAGTGAGACACTTAAAATCAACAGAGGATTTTATAGCATGCTGAAGTTCTCTAGCCCTCCACTGGGGATGGTTGCAAGTAGCTATTGTAAAAGCAAACGTTACAAACAATGGAAATAATGGATGCAAAAAGTAATTTAACTTCTATTCAGTAACCTGTCCAAGTTAAAAAACAAAACAAAACTAAAAACACTTAAGTACATGTTTATTTCCTATTTGTTTTAAGGAGATGCAAATTAATATCAAATATAACCCAAATTTTAATACTATTGCATATAAGTGGATTTAAAATCTGCTTTGAAAGAGATGGTTTCCCACTTGTCACCATCTCTCTCACTTTTGTGCACTTTATGGCATTTAATCAGCAGGATCACGACCATGATCAGACCATACAGGTCTGAAAACAATTCTGTTTACAGAAAGTTTTCCAGGGATCTGGTGCCTCCTGAAGCTGATAATGCAACTCTATATGAGCAATTATGCCAGGAAAGCAGATGACAAGAACATTCACTTGGGGATGGAATGGTTGGACTCTTTTCTTGGCAGCAAAGCAGGCTTAAGTTGGCTGAAACCAGACATGAAACCAAACAGCATTATGTTAAAACAAACAACACCTTTTTATAGCACTCAAAGTCATAGTGCTTTATTTATTTCTCAGGAAGGAGAATTGATAAGGCATTCAGCACAACTAGTCCTCCTGCAAAGCAACAGAAAACACAAACATTTGCTTCAATTCAACATGAATTCACATGGAATGTATAAATGCTTCTTAATGGTGCAATAGTTATTGCATTCCAATAGCCATAAAACAGAATTTTGGAGAAAAGAAAATATCTCAGGTGGCATATACCAGCATGGTATTTTATCCACTATTTTCAATTGATCTACTCTGAATTATATCAGAAGAAGCTCTGTTCACAATAAGTTAGAGGCCAGACTGGAGATAGAGGCAATATGTAATGATTGAGAAGTAATTCTGTTCTAACACAGGACTGCCAGAATCCTATAATATTTTAAACAGCATGCCATATGGACTGCAGTTCCTAATGTGACCCTGTTCCTACCACCTTTATAGTAAGTCAGGGTTGATGCAGAAAAGAGCTAGGGAAGAAAATGAAATGTGAAAATCTTTGCAGTCATATGTTGAATTGCTCATCTATACAGAGACAATTTGTCAAAAAAATGGAAGAAGTGTGAGTAGTAAACATTTTCTTGCAGAAGAAAAGAGTGTATAAAGGTAAATTCTGAAAATCAGAGGAAAAATGTTTTAAAGGAGAATGTTAAATCAAGTAAAATTATATATTATAAAGCTTACAATCAAGATAAGCATTAAGAATTTTAACTTCAGTTAAAGTATAATATAGTCTGATTCTTATAAATCATAAATGTATGGAGTCACATACACATTTGATTGGGTAAGTCACATATCAGGAGGAGAAAGAAATATAGAACAAATGAAATGAGCCATTTCTGCAAAGACTTTTTTTCCTGAGCAGCCAAGTTTCTTTCAGAACTAAGAGCAGACTCTCTAACAGATTCTGTTTTATAGCCTACAGTGAAGGCACAAATATTCTCCAAAGTGCTCTAGGGAGAAAAGAAATCCCACCCTGTAGGGGAAGCAAAGTGAAAAGCCTGCAGAGAAGAAAAAACATCTTTAAAAGTGGCTCTGCCTGGAGTGCCAACTTCAGGTAGTGCAGGAAGGCATAGATCATACTAAGAAAGGACTACAAAATTGCTAAGGGGAAGACAAGGTGTGTTTAAGGTGTCAAATCAACAGGTAATGTTGCAAAAGGAGAATAAATCAAGCACCTACAAAAGAATTTAAAAAATATTTTTATAATGAGCAACCAAATTATTTTCTTCCTGTCATTTTTTAAAGTGCTTTAATTCTTTAGAATGCTGCTTGCTTTACTCCCCCTGAACACAACTCAGATTTTCTTTGAATGATAGTTAACTATTAGAAGAGAAGCTAAGACAATAATTCTAACTCCAATTAAGAAGAATATGTAAAACAGGAATTACATTTGTGTTTATTTTATTACAGAGGAGAGCCATTTACCACAGATCTTTCTTTAAAGAGAAAAAAAATTATCAAAAATAAACTCCATATATGAAGAAATTCAGTAAAAATTTCCCTTGAGGAAATACAAAACAGGAAATTTGAGCAACTCAAAGAGGAATTTGAGATGAAATCAGAGTATGTGAATATATAATCATAGAATCACAGAATCTATAAGGTTGGAAGGGACCTCTAGAGATCATCTGGTCCAACCTTCCCACTCCAGCAGGCACCT
>JAUBOD010000750.1:3141772-3161690 GCA_032353885.1 Nothura maculosa
GACTCCACAACCTCCCTGGGCAGCTTGTTCCACTGCTCTGTCACCCTCACAGTAAAGAAGTTCCCCCTCACCTGCAGATAGAAGTTCCTGTGTTTCAGCTTGCATTCATTACCCCTTGTCCTGTCACTGGCCAACAGTTTGATAAAACAGTTTGTAGAGGAAGGTGGAGCTGCTAAAGCCAAATGTCATATATATCCAAAAAAAAAAAAAAAAAGGAAATGATGTGGAATTTCAGTGCTGAAAAAACATTCTGAACACTTGTGAAACAGGGCACTTTATGTCAGTAAGAATGAACAATAAAATAGCTAAAATAGTTCAAAAAACATAAGACATACATTATCATGGGAATTCTGACTCTGACAGCAGAACACTAGAAAAACAACTAATATTTTGTTTGGTGTAGAGACATTTCTCATTTCATCATGATGTGTTTCAAGAAACTGAAAGGTTTCTGGAGATGCTAAGTTTGCTTGCTGACAATGACACAGAGGAAAAAAAAATGGCTCATATCTCCCTGAAATTATTTCACTTTCAGTTTGTATTTGGACAAAGGAATCTATCATTTTCACAGCTCTACTTTATTCTCATCTTATCTTCTTGTACATTACTTTTGGTAGTAATAAAAAACACTGTTACAAAAAAGGGAAAAATGCCTTTCTAATATTTTTCCCTCTATTTTGGGAACATTGTGTTACAATTCCCTCTAGAGCTATTGACAAATAAACAAGAATAAGATTGGTAGACTAATTTATTTCTTTACCCTGTCTAGAAAATACGGTAAGTGTTATAGATGGTGTCATATGCTAACAGACTTGGTAAAAGTAATTTGAATTGTTGTTGAATCTCAACATATGCCACGAAAATTTTCCTCTCTATCTAAAGTCCATAAAGTGAAAAGCTCTCATTTAGTCACCAATTCATTTTTTTCCCTTCAAAAGCAGCCTTTGAAATTGATTGTACCAAAAATTATAGAAAGAATCTTTAATGTACAAATTCGCAGACATTCAACCCCTCTATAGTAGTTACTGTCTCTGAGCACATAAGACTCATAAATGCATAAATTCTGTGATTAGATAATTGTAAACTGATGTCTTTACATGTACTCAGATTTCACACTGTGGTGGGGTTACAATCATATAATATTTTTGCCATTAAATGGTATCATCTGTTTGCAATAGGTATAATTATGTTTATCTGTATTCTATGTTTACATATAAGTTATTGATTATACCTAAGAACAAGTCAATCATTTGATGGTAATAGAGCTGAAATTGCTTGTCTACTGAGAGTACCTGTACAGAACACTCAGCAGGAGAAGACTTGGACATCAGCTTTTATTTAAGAAGCTGGAAGCTATTTTAGGTCACAAGACTACTCTAAAAGCACCAAAGCAAAAACATAACCAGAAAGGCATTTTGGCACTTTGCTACTTGCACAATCAACCTTTTTCAAGATTTTCAATAGCTTTAATTTTGATGAAGCTCTTATGTTTGTAGTAGAAACCTGTGTTTGCTACATTTCAGGCCAAAACAATAGTTTTCAATAAATACACAATATAATCTGAGAGTGTTTAGCAAACGAAAATGTTCTGTTAGCATCTGCACTGTCTAAAGTGGAATCAAAAGTATTGCTGATTATCCAATGTGAAAAATGGATGTTTTAAAATTCCAGCACTCATTTGGCAATTGAGAAGGTACTGTTCTATGTATAAACATAAATAGATACTAAGAGGAAACTCAAAAAGAATCAAAATAGATGCAAGGGAATTTACTATAATATGAGATGACAAGACAAAGTGTAAGCCTACTTTGGGGGTTTCAGTCTAGATCAGAAGAGTTCCAAAGGTAAATGGAAAAGAATTCAGGACCTCAGAAGTCGATTCCTGGAAAAAAAATGTTTACAAAATAAATGGGAGAACTTTGTTGATCTGATATTCGATTTAAGGGGATGTTTAGCCTGATAACTGAGGAAGCTTCCGTGGCTGTGGATGACTCATGTGATATAAGATAAAAATGAATGTAATGATACAAACCCTCAGAAACAGGTTTAGTTGGATTATGACAATTTTGAGGTAGTAATATTTGTTTAATATCTGCACAGATATTAAATCTTACTCCATTAAACCCTTTTCAATAGGATTTTTTTTCAGACTGCTAATACATCATGTTGTAGCCATGGATTAAAAGAGTCAAGAGAGAGGTAAAATCAGGGAAGAATCATTGTACTTTTTTATTGGAAAAGCAGAAATAGCTGCCAAAACTCCAAATATGTGGAGATCCTGTGTAATTATAAAAGTCTTCCTTGGTCAGTAGAAGATAAAGAACGTCTTCTTCATAAGCATAAAATTGAACACTAAGGTTAATTGTTTACAATCAAATTTTAAATTATTTGTGCAGTCCTGAGGCAGAGTTGGATGAATTCACTCTCTGTACAACAGACTGCACTGTTGAATAATTAAAGATATAGATGGGATGCCTACAGCACAGGAATTTTTAATTCTTGATAAACCTTAAAGGTCAGGTGTAACCAGTTTAACTAGGAGTGAAGTCTGCATTTGTACAATTACTTGCTCACTAAAACTCTAGAGATTTTGAGAAAAAAAAGCTGGTGAATAGGAAGTTCAAGACACACTGAATTAGAAAGCCGCGTTGTCTGAATCAAGCATAAAGTTTCTGATACTGACTTTACTAGAACAAAACTAAGATAGCTAGCTTCAATTTACTAAGCTTACATTTTTAATGTGAAAAAAATGACTGATTAAATAATTCAGGCAGGTATTGTTGCGAGATGCACTGCTGCAAAAGAACACTTAGGTTTATTTCTTTTGGACATAATCAAATAGCCTTTTTCCATCTAAATAGTTTCTGATCTGGGATGGTTATTGGTCACTCTTATGACAAATATTAAAACTCCATATTTTAATAAATATAAACTTCATATGAGAGAAGTAAAAATGAGATCTTTTTCATTATATTTTTCATTATATTATGTCAAGCTTCAGTAAATCTAATGTAGAACAGGTTGATATTGCTGAAATCATGCAAAATTTCTCTCAAAACTTGTTAAATATATTTTGATTTGGCAATATGTAATTTTTACTTCAAATAACTTTCTAATTTACAATTTTTCATTGCATTCCATGAAAGCATTAAAAGTAATCAGTTTATTTTATGCTTCAGAATTAGTAATTTTGAGTTTATATATCTGTGCTGACTTGGCATGCTGGACATGCTGCACAGAGTAACTACAGAGTAACATTATCTTCACAAGCAATATAAAAAATGTTACAATAGCCAGTTTTTATTATTTTTGCTGTAAAGCCAGCAAAACAACTGTATCTGTGATCCTCATCAATGTCACTGCAATGACAGTTGACGGGACAGTTAGTCCCATTAACTTAAATCTGTGTGGTACTGTAGCTTAAATATTTGTGTCCGTCACTTTGGGTTTTCACAGAAGTGCATGAGAGGCATTCAAGTAGTCTATTCTGACTGCTTGAGGGCTGATTAAAAACAAAAATGCTGTCCTGAAATACCCTGTAATTTTCATGGGACCTCAGTATTTGATTTTCAAGGGATGTGGTGGAATGTTCTTTCCAAATATTTAAGTAGCATCCTCAAACAGTTGAATCGTGCATAACAGCACAACGTATTGTAACTAGCAAGTGCTATTTGAATATAGTAGTGATTCAAATCTTTTCTATCCCACAAAGTTAAGTCATGACAAAGGAAGAAATGTTCTCTAAGGACTTCTTGCGCTGCTATGTGTAACTTTTAAATATAGTCATTTTGGGGTCATCTGGTTAAAGAATATAGTGAACATTTAAATAAATAAAGGCGTTCTAACTATTCAGAGGGATGACTAGGTGTGTAAGGTAGTCATGGATATGAGTGCTGAAGAGTAGATTCATTAAGAGCCTCCACACAAAGCAATACAATCTGTACCTTGGAGAAATAAAGCAGTCTCTTTCCATGAAGAGTTTTTCAATCACTTGCATTCCAGTACCATTTACACTAAAGACCAATTAAGATGTGTCTTTGTAATAATGACCCACTGAGAAACTATCATGGTACTTCACCATCATCTATGAGAGAAGAAAATTGCATATCCATCCATCACTTGTACCAGAACAAAGTCATTTTAATAAAGCGTTGTCACAGAATCAGTCTTTAGCTTTCAGAATGAATGGCTTGACTTCTTTGATATTTATCTAATCCTGAAAATTCGTATTCTGTGACAGCATCCTTTTTTCTTTGACATTATCTGTGAAATACTGCAGTTTAATGGCATATAATTAACTTCATGGTGCACATTGAAAATACAGTCCTCATTTTCTGTTTAGCTCAGTGAAGATGATACGATAGCTATTGTGCAATATACTAATGCTTTGCAAACTTAGGTTTCACACTGGAAATCAGTTATATTCTTTCTGTGGAAGTGGTATAGTGATTCTGTTTAACTTGAAATTTCATAAAATCCAAGGAGATTACTTAGTGTATCCTTATAAGATTACTTGGTATGTCCTAAGAAATTTTTGGAAACAGACTTGAGATGGAAAGCTAATATTATGCACAGCCTGCTTCATTTCTGATTATGCAATTTGTACTATTATTACCAAAGATTCAAAATTAAATCCTGCAGAAAAAAATGTGACAATGCCAGACCACCTTTCATAGTCCTTAGCATGAATAGTTACAGAAAATGAAATGTTTCATGCATAATAAAAATATATAAGAATTAGTTAGCATAATCCTTCCAGAAAAGAATTTCAGAAGTTTGAAGAAGTAATTATTAGACTTCTTAGGAATAGGAAATTGTAACACAAATCTCAAATTTTACACAGCATTTTTTTTCAGTTCAGATTTTCTGTTCTCAAACATTTGGACTCTTGAACCTTCAAATTATTTTGACTCTTTTGCTTATTGCAGGGTGCATATCAACATGTTTGTCTGTTGTGCTGATTGGACACAAGATTCTAACTTGTTTTTCTTTCTCTCTTTTTTTTCTTTCTTTGAATTAGCCGTAAGTACACTTATCTGCTCTTTTATAAATTTTTTTCTGTAAAGTTTTTCAAAGCTTCAGAAGAGTATAAACTGTCCTCCTAAGATTGACTCTAAAGCTTTATTTCCCTTGATTCTTTTCTTAAAAGGCCTGTCTAAAGTCAAGTTCCTATACTATGCTTTGTCTCTAAAGTTCATTTCCAGTTTATCTTTGACTTGACTGATAGTGAAGCCCATACTCCTGTGTAGTCTGTGCATTTTCTTTTATTTAGGTCAGAGCAAACAAGTCACATTATAAATATTTTAGAAATCTTGTTTTCTGACCTAAATAGCCTTACAGTTGTTCTTGGTTTTAAGGTAATCAGTTGGTTGTAGCAAATAGACCTTTATCTTTCACTATCTTGTTATTGTTTCAACTGTGACATGGAAATAATTTGGAGTGTACAAAATGATTTGATGAAAGAGCAACCCAAATGTTATTGGCAAGAAGAAAAGACTGAAATGCAAAACAATAGCTAAGATATTCTAATGTCTAAGGACACATCAATAGTATATTATACCAGTGAAATAGGAGATGCTATTCTGTTTTGTTTCTCTACTATGAAAAGTAGAAATAAAACTGTAGAACCACCATGAATTGATTCTTTATCTTTAGAGACTTTGTCTGCATCTTTAAAGATGAAACCATTTTTTTTTTCCTTTTTATTACATCATATACTAGAACTCCATTAGGTCATTAAAAGATACCATACCTTCCATGGATTTGGATCCATTAACAGTTTACTTTCCCACCAAGGCCGAAAATCTTACCATCACCAAAATCAAACAACTACCACTACCTCACTACCAAAGGCATCTATTCTTCCCTCCTCACCATGGCTTTTCAATTCTTTGCCTCTTTTGCTTTTTTTATTTTTTATTTTTTTTTTTAGAAAAAAGATGTTTCATTCTGTGAAATTGCATTGGACACTTGCTGACACTCTCCTCCCTGTCATTCCTCACCAGGAATGACCAGCGGGAGTAAATTAAGCATGGCTAAGTCTGCAGCCAATAAGACGTTTTTTATAAAAGTTTTAATTGACATTTTCATACTTCAAAATAGTCATAGCCCAGTTGGGTCCAAATTATATCTTAAATGGCAGCTAGTTGCAGCTGAGATAATTATAACTGAAGATAGCCCCAACAAAAAAAGTCTGAGACAGATTGGCAGTCTAGGATATGGAAATTTACTCTTTCACTAAAGCGAAATAAATGTACATAGTTTAGCAAAAAAAAATTTGTTTCTTTCTTAACTTTCTTTGTATCTCACAAAAAAAAGAGTTGATAAATATTTATTTAACACCTTAAACAAAGTAAAAAGTAAGTCATTCTTATTCTTGCTGATCAAGATTCATATACATTCTCAGAGAGGCCTGGCAGCCTATAGTGCAGCCATGTCTACTGGTAGATTTCCAAATTATTATTTGGTACATCTAAGGGAGTTCAAGAAATTTTTAAACTCTATCGCAGTGTAAATTCAGTGTAAATCTGCAGTCCAGCAGAATAATGTATTTTGGAAAGTGCAGAAAAAAATATAAAAGCTTTACGCATTTCAAACTGCATTAGGTGTTATTAAAACCTTTTGGAGCTCTTGCTCTCCAGATCAGTATAAACTCTCTCAGTGGCACTTATCTATTCAGGCTCTGCCTATGAAACACTTTGTTTTTCAATAAAATAGCAGTATAGTCTTCTCTTACTGAGATGAATAACTCAGTAAATTTTTGAAAGTCAGGTTATAGATATAAGTAGAATTATGTAAAATCACTTCCATCAGCACTTATTTCTTTCAAATCATTTGTTTGTTTGTAGTGTACTAGGGACACTAATTTTCTATTTTCCTTCATTTGGGGATAATTTTTTTTATAACAGAACATCTAGTTGGATCATTTACTGTGTAGGGTCTGATTATAATATTTAAGTGACTTTGTGATATCATGATAATATTAAGTGACTTTATAGGAGATAAAACATCTAAACAATTACCTTACAGAGTGAATATTAAATTAAACTAAGACCTTATTTTTTTAGTACAGTTTACCATACTGTTGGCAAACCAGAAAACCTAGTAAGAATTTATACTTACTCCAGGTCTTGTTTTTTATTAGCTAAAATTTGAATACATGAATTAGTTGACCTTTTTTTTTCAAAAAATAAAAAAATCCCTCATCAGTCAATGTCATGATGTGAAACAGGAACTAACTCCGTTTTTTTTTTTATTAGATAAAATGATTAATAGATTTGCGACTTTAGCTTCAGTTAATATTTAACAAAATACATGTAATGAAAACAGAATTGAAAAGACGGAAAGCAAGAACCATTATATTTATGTTAATAGTTATTCTAAATATCATGTAACATTTACTTTGATTTGTTCATGCTGACTTTTTTTTAGTTATATTTATACAAGACTTTGTTTATTTATACTCTGCCATGGTTAAAGATTTTTTTGACCAGAAGAGAAGAGAGAAATTTTGTATTCAGTGTCAAGGGGACACACACATGCATTTCTTTGTTGGTAAGAGGGATTGCTTTGCCTTTTCAAATTGCAACTAATTATATTTGCATTACTTACACTGCATGGTCAGCAGACAAAACAAAAATCAGGCATACAAAATTCCCAGAATATCCTCATCAGAGAATTCAGTGTACTCTACCATTAACATATTTTCAGTTAAAAAAATTCACACTCACCCATGTTTTGTGGGTTGAATTATAGTTAAAACCATGATGTTTCATGATTGTCTTGATATTGCTGCAATGAATTCAGTGACAAACCAAAGTAAATGTTACATGATACTTAGAATAACTATTAACATAAGTATAATCATTCTTGCTATTCATATATTCACATTTGAGTGATATGAATCTAAACAAATTAAAGTGTTTACGTAGTTATGCACACACACAAACACATATATATGCATATAGTGTGTGCATATATATATATATTTTCATTTATTCACAAGGTGTCCACACACACTATATGCATATGCATGTGTTTGTGTGTGTACATTACTACGTATACACTTTAAATTGGTACAAGAACATCAGAATCATTTTATTATGTCCTCCATTTTGTCAACTTTATTGCTTGCATAAATTATTTTATTCCAAGAGGTTTCATTTATGTGCTCCGATGTTATAGATAAAGCATTAATGAAGCTACTTTTGTTTAGATTTTAATGTATGAGCACAGTATTCTAGACCAAATATGCATAACCTATGAATGATTTCTTAATGATAGAAGTAGATTAAACCTTCTCAGCTCCTTTATTATAGGTGCAAAGCCTCAAGAAAGACAACTGTTTTGATTTTCTTGGCTGCATGTCATGTGTTTAACACTGAGATGGATGAATTCATATCACTCAAATGTGAATACATGTGCCTCAGCTGTCTAGACCAATGGTCATCCTGTCATTAGGATGACAGGACACGTTTACCAGATTGGACCTTTGCTTGAGGAAAAACATGTCAAGAAGTGGCTGGTTTGTATGTATAGCCTGTAAAATCCTTTAAACCTCTCCTTTATAAGCAAAATTCTTAGAGTTTAATGTCACCAAGCACTAAATCACATCCTTTTAAATGGACATGTCACAGAAAGAAAAAATGTTCAGAAACAGAAATATGGAATGTGAAGAGGCAGCTGTGGATGTAACCTCAGCCATGTTGAAGATTAGGAAATCAGAGAGCCACAGTGGGATGTAAACACAAATTGGGATGTCAGTTCTATAGATATTTGTAATGTCAGATGGGGTAAATGAATTACAGAGAAAGGAATCTGTTGGAATCTGGTGGAAACAGGTAGTATTGCCTTTATTACAAAGGATCATCGAGACAGTTTTTGTTGCCTACAGTGCCTGTACTTAGGCAACTTGCCCAGAAAAGACGATTACAAGTGCACATAACTGTGGAGAAATTCACTCCTGAGTCTGGAAAGAGGAGTCTAGAATGAAGGAAAATGAAAGGGGGAATTATGACTCTGGTTTCTAAAAATACCAGGAAAAGACAAGAGTACCTGAATTATAAACATAATATCAATACAGGAGAAAATGGGACTATGAATACTTTTAGGAAATTGAAGATTCATTTCAAAGGGCTGGACCACTGAAGTTCTGAAAAGGTTCCAATAGTAGAGGAGCCAAATTTACATGACTCCTTTGAAAATTGTTTTTAATAAATTGATGAAAGGAATTACATGAAATGTAATCCTAGTAAGAGATTGGAATGATGACAAGAGGGGATTAATTTTGATTCTGTAGATATCTAAGGTATCTGTAGGTATCTAAGGTGTCAGGTTTAACAACCAATCAAGCTGCCATACACACAATCATAGCACCAAATATACCAATATTTGTGTCCTTCTAATTTAATTTTGATGCACACATCTTTGTTTTTTAGCATATGCATGCACTTACGCATGACAATACATAATAACAGTTCATTATCTTTTTAAAAATTCCTTAATAAAAGTTAGCTCTACTGGGATCACTATAAAATATTTTAAAAGGCCTTACTAATTATGTTCTGCTGTAACTGCTGTTCATTATGCTGAATGTGTTCACCTCTTGGTTATCTTGTTATTCCCCTTTTCCCTGGGGAAGGGGAGTTTGTTGAATGCATATGTTAAGTAAGGTAACAGTTTACATTTACAAACTCATAGGATGGCTGTTGGATTTCTTGCATTTTAATTTGATTTTAAAACTTATTTTCTCTCTAAAAATAACATTTACATGTCACATTCATTCATGTAAAGAGAAGGGAAATGTTTATTTTAAAGAAGAATTTATTTTCTTTTCAAAAAATTTTGCTTCACCACTCAATACCTGTAAATTTAAAAAAAAATGCAGAAGTCAGGGAACATTAAAACCTGAGAAATTATCCTGCCTATTTTCACAAAGAAAATCATGAAAATGTCTAGATTTTTAATATACTTTCAGAATACCCATGCACCAGACATTTGCCATCCTGAAGTTACTTTGAAAACTGAAATTAGCATTTTAAAAAAATTAACTGTAAAGGCAAAAGTGATTTTTTTTTCCAGATCACTTTCAGGCCTGCTTAAGGAGTTTTAATACATGTAGATTTTAATTCTGGAGAGTTCATGCTCTCCATACATTTAATTTATATGTGAGCAAACAGTGAATGAGCGGATATATCTGGTGCAACAACATTACTTTACATTAGAGTTTTATTATCCACTAAATATAGGTTGCAGGAGAGAGAGAAGGAAAGATGTCACCTGGTTCTGTAAGGAACCACACCAGCATATCACAGAAAAATAATTTTAAGTATTTCAAGAAGTGAAATAGAAGTGGCTGACATTATTTTTCAGTAGGTTCTACTAAAATTTGGATCATTTATTATCTTTGTCTCAAGTCTTCCCATGAAAATTGTGTTTGCTTTATGTTAGAGTTATTATTCTACTACTGTTCAAAGTCTTCAGTGGAGTAATACCTCCTACAAGATAAGACCATTGGTTTGCTATGAACTTTTTGGCTATTTACTCAGCGTAAATTTTTTTAAAGTCTTTTCAAGTTGTAGTGTAGAGCATATGAGATGTAGTTAAAGTATTTCACACAATACATGCTGTAATGCATACAGTGCATTTGCTTTAACATTTCTGGGCTGATAAACAGTTGAACGGTAATCTTTGCTATATTTAACTTCATATTTAGACTTCTTTGTCAGTCTGATGATTAAACCATCAGGGCTGAATTCAGTGATAGACTGGATGTGTAGGATGATTTATTGGATATAAAGTTATCCTACAGAATTGGTGACTGAGTAGAATGATATTTCATAATATTTCATAAGACCCACATATTCTTTAGTATGTATGAGATATCCAATACTCTGCATATATGTAGAACAAATATGTGGTGGCAAATGATGCACAAGACTTCATGGAATCTTGACATAGTCATGATATGATGTGGTAATAATTAGTGTTTGGAGAGCTAGATTACAAATCTCAAAGATTGGGCGGGAAGTTGGGGAAAAACATACCAAATGTTTTTTTGCACTCTTTGGGGATCACTGAGTTTCACATTTAAATTTTACTATTCAGATCATACTTTTTTTTTTTTTTTTTTGCCTCTCATGTGGTGGCCTCCTGTCCTATGAACAATTTTTTTCAGAACGAAAAGCCTTCAGCCATTCAGTTTGTTCTTAGAATTATTTTAATCAAACCCTTCAGTTTGTTCTTAGGACTATTTTAATTTTACATCAGGACTTGTTTCGATAAGCATGGATTTTGGGGTAATTTTCCTACTTTTATCCCTATTTTGATGTGCTTGTTCATTTTTGAGCCTATTTTGATTGGATTTTACATATTTTATAAAAAAAAATAGTTTTAACTGTAAGGAAACTCTTTTGATTTTTTTTCCAAAACATTTGACAAATGATCACACTACCCTCAGCCACAAGCTCTGCTAATTTTGATGAATTAGTGCTTCATCAAATATCATCAAGTATTTCATCATATATTTCATCCAGTATTGCCCAAACAATTAAAAGTGGCAGATCTCATTCTGATATCCATGTGGATGCTCAGGAAATGCTCAAATGATAAATGGAACTTCTGAAGAGTACATAGATATGGGAATTCTCCACATTCTTAGTCATATTGCTGTTTGACTATGTAATGTGGAGAGTGGTGGTGCAGGATCTATGTATGACATAACTAGCACAACATTACCAAAATATGCCAATAGGTCATATCTCCTAATTATGATTGATTTTTAGTGGAGATTGATCTTTAGTGTAGATGCTTCATCTACATTTCACTTTGGCCTGCTTTGATATGATGTACCACAAATTCTAGACTGACTTTTCAATTTCTAAATTGAATGAATGTACCCCAATCTGAGAGCAGGCTTGATGCAGAAATCTCTCAATCTGATGCAGGAAACTGCAGGGTAGTTGGGTTATGTTTCCCATGACAGCCTCTCATTCTGTACCTACCTGCACCTGAGAGCTACCTGAGCTAGGCAGAAATAGAAAAGCATCTTACTGAAATAATTCTCCCTGTGAGTAAAAGAAGTGGCACTTTATTCTGTATGTTGCAAAGAAAATTGTCAGACATAGTTCTGTCCTTTCCAATGCCTGAGGATATTGCACTGTGACATGTAGACATATCCTTATTACCATGTTTACACTTCTAAATAATTTCCAGCTATCCTTTTTTTTTTTTCTTTTTAACAGCTTCTCAGACTTTGGCAATACTTGTATCCTTCTGTTTCTTTTATTCACACAGCTTGATTTGATGGCTCTAAGTCATCCACATGCTGCTACTTCTTAATCATCCTTAATGGCAACATTAATATTTTCCTTATAATTGTGTTATATAAAAATAACACTTGAAGTATTTTTCATGGAATCTATTAGTGAATCATGAGTCTTTCAGAGATGATCTGTCAAGGACAGTTCTGATAGTTTTTCTTGTCTATTAGGAAAAGACACTTTGGTCCACTTATGTAACACAATTTTATTTCATTTTATTTTGATCAGTTTCCCTCTTCTGAAAATTGTGCTCATTATTCTATACTTTGTCATTTGGCTTTGCTGTAATTTTCAGGAAGTCTCACCCTGATAGAATGTTACAGGTTTGGGAACTGGTAGATCCAATCCAGACTCAGTGGTCACTATGATGAAAATATTCATGGAAACAAAATTCTTCTACCTTATCTTACTCTCCAGGGGGCTAGTATTCTATTTTTAGATAGTTTCACAGGGAACATGATAGTGAAAACTTCAGGAACAGGAGAGAAACAAAGCAAGGAATTTTAAGGTGAGAGACTCAGCTTCCTTGTTTACAAATCTTTTCAGAGCAGACACACCAATAATTAGAAAAAAGAAAGTGAAAAAAGGTTATTTTCTTCCAAGTGCTCTCTATAACACTAAGAACTGTGTTTGGATCTTAAAAGTGTCATGCAGGAACATTCTGTATGTTTATGAAATGCTTGGTAGAACCTGAGTCCTAAAAAAGAGAACCCTAAAGATTGATTCAAACAATGGTGAGCAGAGAAAATGAGATTTCTGGGGCCAAGACTGTTGATAATATATACATACAGCAGAAGCATTTTTGAACAGTCATACCTCATATTTTTATTGCTGCTGTTACCTCTCATCTCTCTGTCAAGTAGGTCTGCCAGATTTAGCAAGGCATTCCTGTTTCCTCTATCCTGCTAGGGGAGCAATATATATTCCTGGCAATATATATTCCTGTGATAGTAAGGAATGACAATACTTGGTTATCCAGGACAATATATTGCCCAAGGGAAGCACACTTGGACAGTGACAGAATAGGACATTCACTTGGGGATCTGAACCTACGCTCAGTGCATACCTCATTTATCCCATTCTACCAAAGCAACCAATCCCCTTTGGCCCATTCTCTGAAACCTTATGAGAAAGTGCTGGAAGGGCTGGAGGAAGACTCGAAGAGTTTTGCATTGAGGTGTGGAAGGAGTAATGAGTGAAATAGAAGCAGTTATCTATATATCTTATATCTGTGCCAAATTCTCATTGTGAAAAAGGAATCACAGAAATTTAGTGAAGCTGAAATTTCAGAGAAAGGATAGCTTTTACTATTTAAAACAATACCCTCCTACACGTCAATTAATAATTTTTTTCCAGTCTGAATATGACCCTCAAAAACCACTATCAAAACACAGAGTTTTAAGATGTGTTTATTGATGGATATTTAATGGCATTCTATCCATGGTATGATTCTCTTATTGACTTTTGTGTCTAACAATGCCCCAGTCACATTTTCGCCACACATTTTTTTAAGCTTCAAATCTATATAGTTAAGATTTTTCTTATCTTCCAAAAGGAGCCTACATATCTGATGGCATTTTAAGACTTCTCACTCTATTGTATCTCAGACTAATGCTGATTATGTTAACTTTTGCTCTGCTTAGACAAACTATAGGGTTACTAAAATTATTTTTCTAAACACTTAAATTTTCCATCTCACCCTGTTTTTTAAAAATATCTGTACTAGAAACTGAGGGTTTTTTTTGTAGTATTGAAACAACTTTTTCATAGTGTTTAATTTTGTGATCTGTGACAGATTTCAAGATGCCAACGTGATTCCTTTATTAATGAGACCAACTTTGCACCCAAATTGTCTGTATTGCTGTTATCTCATCTTATATCTTTCCATTCAACTCCTATCTTTCTTAATTTAAGTAGTGGATTATTAATAATATCATGTACCTTCTCTAAATTTCAATCTATGTTTTAGACTGTTTTTTTCAATCAAATGGCTTTGCTAGAACAATAGTGACATTTATCCTATTTGTACTATCACATGGGGCACATTTTGGAATATCTTTTAAAGTAATCAGGACTTTCTATGTAAAATTGCTATTCCATAATGCATAAGAAGCAGTAATAATTTATCTTTTGATATGAAGCTTTTGTTTGTACTCTACATTTACTAGCAAGGACTGTTAAGCTTAAATTCATCCCTACAACCGAATTTATTTAAAAAAATCAATTTGATGATGTCTCTGCAAGAGGTAATATGTATTGGTTAATCTGCTTGCTTGTTCCTTTGATCTGATCCTAGATAGATTTCTATCATTAGCTTGTAACTTTAACCATCAACTGAGAATTGTTCTCTGCTCAATCCTGAAAACCTTAAAATGCATTCTAAAGGAATGGCAAGTTAAAATTACAAGGAAAAGTGGAAAATGGGATAAAATAACTATTAAGACCAAAGAGTAAGGTTAGCACAAAAATAACTGGAAATAAATTACGAATGAATATCTTTGAATCCTAGGGAAGGCTTCTAATCATGAGATAAGAAAGCTATAGAACAGCTTTCCAAGACAAGTATAGAGGAGGAGCAGGCCTCCAAGTGTTACATTTAAAATCTTATGGCTCAGAGAGATTTCTTCATATCTTTTAGGAATGTATTCTTAATCTAATGAATGCTTTAATGTACTAACATGCCAAATCATCTAGCTTGTGTAGAAAACATTCATTAATATTACAGATAAAATTATTATATTAAGAAACTTTCCTAGTATCTATCTCTCTTCTCTGCTGTTGTTTTCACCTTGTTAATATTCTTCTGGATCCAAAGACTGAAAAAGTGTCTCGCAGAAAAGTTGTTGGCACCCTGAGGTCTTCAGTGGGAGGAACATGATTTGCATTTTTACTGTGAAATATATTCTCCTCCACACCACCACGAAAGATATTTTAAAAAGGATGCCTAGAACATCAATTCACTAAAAGAAGGAGCAAAACAAAGATGATGATAGAGGGGTTTTTTTTAACTTTAAAGTAATATTACTTCATTTACTAGGATGACCAAAATTCCTTTTGCATAATGTCTTTCACAATGCTGGGCACCAGTGGCTAGACCATATCACATTGCAGCTTTTAACTGTGCCTGAAGGGCAGAGGAGAAGTTGTTGTGTGGCATTTATTCATAACTGGTGTTTATTTTTTATTGAGAAAGCTTCTTTTAACATTTTGACTTGCAGAAGAAAAGAAGTGAATATGTTCGGAATATTTGTAAGTTTGTTTTCAATTAGTACTCTTTGAAAGACAGTGTAGATTCATGAAAAGATTTATTTGCCTTGGAAAAAAGAATCCTTATATGAACTCTTCTAACCTGTAATTAATGATGAGTCCTCAGTAACAGCATATGGCCGGAGCACCCTGTGAAAGTTTACATTCAATGAATCCTTGTAAGACCTTACCCTGGTGACACATTCCTTTTCTGACTAAGTAATAGCTAAGTTTGGGCCTGGAGATATTTGACAAAATACAAGCAAGGAGAAGAAAAGAAAGCAGGGAGGATTATCATCCTACTTTTCCTGTGTTAATTGCATATTATTCAATCTATATTATAACAATCCAAAAAAAGTGTATTAAGTGGCTATTCTCTTTGGTTTCTCTTAATTTTTTTTCAAACATATCCTCAGCTCAGTAGGAACTGTGCAATACAGTAGCTCAGCTCAGGTACACACATTGGTAGATGCTGTCCATCACCTGTGAAACAATTAGCCAAGTTTGCCTCTGTACTATCACCTTTGTTTCAGTCCATTGTATTTGTTTAACAATTAGGTCCTGTTTCATATAGTTTTTTTGATTTCCCACTGTGAGGATCAGCTAGCTCCCTTCAGCTGTATCTCAAAGATGGAAGACCCTGAAACAAGGCTAGTAAGCTGCGCCAAAGCACCGTATTGACAGTTTTCAAAAACATGAGCTCACAAGCCACAATAGAAGATAAAAGGCTGAGAAGGAAGAAAATGGGATGTGCTCTGAGTTGCTCTGCGTAGGAAATCCTTTGTCTTTGCTTATATCACATATATATACATAAATATACATATTCATAAAATGATGAAAAGGTGAGCCACCAGCATGTGTATATATATATATATATACACATGTATATATATATACACATGCTGGTGGCTCACCTTCTCATCATGCTTCATTTGCAATGACCTGAATCATTTGATGACCTCTGACGTAACTTTTGGCTGTTATTGATGCCCTTCATATGCAGTCAAAATTCACAAGATATTCCTAATGTGATTTGTACTCCACTGCCAATAATTTGTGCAAATGCCTTTAATAGTTTTTGCATAGCTTTACTAGTGTTTTTCTTGGGCTAGTCAGTGTATTTTAATTCACTTTAAAGCTATATTTTGATTTAAAATGTGAATCATCAGACTTATGCCAGAGATCCATATATTAAAGGAAAATCAAGTGTTATCTGAAGCCATTTTAAATTGGCTTGACTGCTAAGTCATTTGAAAAGGTTTTTACTTTTGTTAATAGTCTTGAGGAGTAAAATGCTCAAAGTAGAAATCATAGACCATATATGACCCCAGGTTTATTTATGATAATTTAACCATCTTTGAAATTATCTAGATAGGACATAATGTCTGAAAAACTGTGCATCTTGCATATGCCTAATAAACAGGTAAACTGCAATAGTCTTTTTCTTTAAAGGCAAACATTCCTTAAAAATTCTTTTCAAATTCTTCTATTACTGTGTTTACCTTTAAGCTATTGAAAGAAACAGAGAAACATTCTCTATTTGAGTGTATATGTGTGTAGGTATTGCCTGTGGATTCTTTTCTTTTATATCAACAATCACTGCCAACTTATTGCTATAGAGAGATCTGATCCATACGCTTTGTTCTGACTTCTTAGCCCTTTAGTGATGAGTGAACCTCAGCAACACTTTGCCCAGAAAAGCAATGATTCAATTTGTATCTGAAGGATACAAAGGCCTGATTTTGACCCTACTTCAGTGCAAATGAGGAACTGTGCCAGTAAAGTGACTAAAATAAAGCAGTTAAGAGCCACTAGGTTCAAGAGTCACTAGGCACAGGTATAGAGGGATTGTCATGACTATAGTACTTGGTGAACTGCTGGTGCAATGAAGATGGGGATGAGAAAAAGCAAGCAAAATAAAAATAATTAATGCCAAAAAGCTCTGATCATCCATTCATACCTGTGGTCTAACACAGCCAAGTACATTCAGTTACATCTATATGCAGATGCATAGATATTCAGTCTCTAGTTACAACACAGCTTGAAACTGTGTTCTATAGATAAGGAACAGCAAAGATGAAAATATTGACAATGCCTGAGGAATGTAAGGAATTGCTTGACTGTTACAAGCATGTCTGGTTCAAGCAGATGAAACTGTTGTCTTACCATCTATCCTTCAGAAAACTAATATTTTCCTCCCTCTCTTCTTTTTCCTCTCTCTACACTCCCATCTCTGATTTCTGGGAAAAAAATTCTTCCTGCCTTTAGTGATAGTCATCATTATACTACTGAGCATATGAATATGATGACCAGACAGTAAGTGAAAGGATTTCCTTTACCATTTTGAAGCTTACAGCAGTTGGTTTCTAGACACTATGAAGAAGAGAAAGAGGGAGAAAAATAACAATCAGTAATATATCTGATCAATTGTGCCTCTGCGAGCAATTTTCTTCCTAATCCCAGTGGATGAATAACTGAAGCCTTGAAGCAATATTCTTTCTTTGAAGTTCACCAAAGAAGGATATGAATAAGCTGACTCATATATTCATAACTTTGGAAGTTGAAAAGAATAATCCTGGCCAACCAACTCAAACACTGCTATGGGCCTAGAATTTCTCCCAGAAGTTATATTAAACTATGTTATTTAGAAAAGAAAAATCTGTTTAATCCAAAAGACAGTAAGAGGTGATTAATCTAATGATTTTACCAGAAACTCTTATAGCCAGGATATTGTTTCTAATACCAACGTTGTGTTTGTCTAACATGGACTTCCAACTATTTAATCCCATTATACTTTGATCAACAAGATTGAAAGGGTTTCCATTATCAGATTTTTCTTCTGTGTGGATAAATAGATTTCTGTGGAAATCACTAAATACTTCAAATTCCTCCTTGAAATTTCTGAACAATAATAGAAACAATGAAAAAAAGAATATATTAGAAAAGGAAAGATGAGGTTTGGGGCACAGACTGAATGCGATAGGTAATCCTGATGCCGAAGCCTACAGCCTATCATATATCCCCTTATTTCTGCACTAGCCATGTGGGCATATTAACCAAAGAGCCAAGAGCAGATTACAAAAAATGACCAATTAATCACTGAACTTATAACTAGCTCTTACTGAGAATTTTTTTTTTTCCTGCTGTGAGGTAGGATTTATCTTAGACTATATTTGGGCAATAAAATCACAAGTCTTTACAAATATACTGAATCAAACCCTTAACTTCTTAGTTCAGATACTGCAGTATGTTTTGGGGTAGAATTCTCTCCCAAAGACAGAAAGCTATTTGACAGGTGAGGAGGCCTAGACCAAATTTTAACGTAAGGATGGTAGACTTTGCCAAAGTGAATCTCACTCATCAATAATCATTTTTTGTACTAATTAAAAGCTAGACTCAATTTTTCTGAACCACTGGTAGTCACAACAGAATAGCTACAGAACAAAATGTGGATTTGGACTTTGACAAAGGGAGTAAAGGAACTGAGAACAAGTGAATCCAATGAATCCAATAGATCTTTTCATATAAAGTACGTAGCTAATTTTAGGAAGGAGGACAGGAAAGATGTGAAATATTTTATGCAATCTGAATTCTTTCCAACAAGAAAGCAAAATGGAAATTCAAACTGTATTACATTTTTAGTGAAAAATTACATAGTTAGTATTTAGCATTTAGTATTTAGTCCTATATAGGAGGCAAGTTAAACTAACACAGAAATCCCTCATTTATTTGGGATATTCTTTTATTCTTTTGGGATATTCTTTATGGTATTTGAAATGACTCTTTCAAGGCACTCTAACATGTTGCCTTCTTCCATATATCATCTATGTATAGGTATGTACACAGTAGAATTATCCTCTGTGTCTTGAACTCATTGCAAGATGTGGTAAGCCTGACGTTATGGACAGTTCAGCAAATAAAACCTTTGCTTATACTTAGAACTGCTGCATCAATACATATGAGTTAGTTCACTCAACACTGAAAAACACCTTTGACTTCAGTAGGCTACAAAATAATTGTCCTTCTTTGATGTTGAGGTTAGAGCACTCTTTTCCCATCCCATAAAAGATTAAAATAGAGGAACAAAAACAAAGCATCAACAACTTGAGGCAGGGGTTCCATCCCCTCATTAAATTTGTTTTGCATTCTTCTCTTCAGAAGGTCTCCAGGAGTTTCTTCACTTGACTGTACTGTCAAGTAGTGTCTTTTTCTTTTTTTTCTGAGCAGATTATATGATTTCACTTAATACTCATCTTCTAGTTGAGGCTGTTCACGAGCACAGAATCACAGAATCTTCAAGGTTGGAAGGGACCTCTAGAGATCATCTGGTCCAACCTTCCCGCTCCAGCAGG
>JAUBOD010000750.1:3161790-3189237 GCA_032353885.1 Nothura maculosa
CCTCCCTGGGCAGCCTGTTCCACTGCTCTGTCACCCTCACAGTAAAGAAATTCCCCCTCACCTGCAGGTGGAACCTCCTGTGCTTTAGCTTACACCCATTACCCCTCATCCTCTGCAAACTCCGCAATTTTTGAGATCTCAAAAAATGCAGTGAGCATGCAGTTATGATCATGACAGCTGCACATTTTTCACACAGTATATTTGTGTCATATTTCCTAGAATCTGAGACTTGATCTGATATCACATAAAAAAAACAAAAACAAATAAGTAGACTACTTTCCCATCCCTTGTTATGCATATCTGTCCTTTCAGCATGTGAGGAGACATTAATGTTTAAGCACTTAATTCCTCTAAGCTTTGCTTGTTGAATGACCAAACATTATTCAGCTGCTATAATTAGAGCTATTGCTTTGCCAGGCTTATATCAGGATGTTTTCCCTGAGTGTCTACATAAACCATTGTACTGATTCGCATGTTGGTGCTGATTTGCTCTTCCTATACACAATGAATACCAAAGATCTTTTTCTCCTCGGTTGCTGCCATGCGTGACCACCGTTGCTTGAATTTTTTTTTTTCACTTCATGTGACAGTGATAGAGAACCTCAGTCAAAGTTATTCTGCCAGACAAGAGATACTACCGAAGTACAGAAAGCAGTGGGAGAAACCCCCTACAGTTTTTTTCTTTCCTTTTCTCTGTATTTCCTCTGTGCACTCCTGCGTGAATTTCTGCCACAGATCTGAAGTCTTGCTTCCTCCTGATAGAAAAATAGGTTCAAACTGTATAAAAATTGCAGGCATTCCCCTATTCCCTAAGCCTTTCTGCATGGATTTATCTCCCTTACTTCTATGTATTCTGGCTTTTTCTAGAACAGGGACTTCATATTCAGGTAATGGAATGTTTTTCAATATCCCCCAATCATGTCTTTGTCTTTTTTAACAAATACAATCATGATAAATAAATTAAGCAACACCCTATATTTTTATCTTGATTTCTAGATGACAGTCTGCGTTAACAGTTTTTCAGTGTTGTGGAGATAACACATTAACAAGATTAAGAGCAACTAGACAAGGGCCCTGCCACTCCATAATTATTGTGGAAGCTTTCTAGTTTCCTAGTGAACTAACCAATCCTGACTTTATGAGTGCTCTGAGGATAATGAATTTACTTCATAGAGATAATGCTTTTTGTAAAGAAGCAGTTTAACAGGTTCGATAGAAACTGGATGTTATACAGATACTTTAGAATCTGGTAAAAAAATGGAGTGCCTTAGGAAAAAAAAAAGCAAAAGCAGTCTCCCTAGTCTGATCGCATATTGAAACGATCTTTTCTTTTCTTGTCAGAAATGCCAATGAGTAAACTCCTGAGAAGGAAAAACACAGCCTGAAACAAGCATTCAGCAGTGTAAAGTGCTTCTTGTATGAATTGCTGTGATGCTACTAAACCAATTACTCTAACTTTTGCATCAACCATTGTGAATAATTCCTAATTAATTCCTAATTCCTGAAAGATGAAACTAGCTTATTGTTTCAGGCCATAAACAGATGACTGTATGTCTTCATTTAAATATTTTTCTATTTTAAATTTATGGTTTATAAAAGGCAGTTAGAAATTTGGAGTTGTTTTTATACAGAGTAAAGTGCAGTCTGCAGGCAGCTTATGTGCTTGGCATGCTGTGGTAGTTACCGAATACCTGTCTAGACATACTTTGACAGTGTCAGATACAAGTATTAAGTGAATGACCCAATACATTTAATCTTACTGAAAACCTCCGTAAGTTGTATAATGCCCAGTTAATTGATATAATTGTTCAAAACGATAAAAAATGAGATAGTTCAAAATGTTCTACGGTCAAAGGAGTAACAATCTTAAGTGTAAAGTCTGATTAAATTGAAAAGACTGGTTGCCCAGAAAGGTTGTGAAGTATCCTTCATTAGAGAAATTCAAGAGCCTCCAGGATATGATCCTGTGCCATGTGTTCTAGGTGACCTTGCTTGAGCAGAGCGTGGTTGGACAAGATGGTCTCCACAGTTCCCTTCCAAAGTCAATCACTCTGTCATTCTGCAACATGAAAGGCAATTTTGTAACTTACTTTGTTTAGAACCAATTCAGAGGTTAGCCAAGAAGTTTTGCTTACTTGTCCAAAGGAATTCTATTCTTAATTTGCTGTCAGAAGCTGGAAAGAAGTGGAGACTGACAGCAGTGAGTTTCAAAGATAGAAACACTTGGATGCACTCTGCAGCTTTTCCAAATACTTAGGAATTGAACACATATCTGACCTTTCTATCTCAAGTGTCATAAATAGCCTTAAGACTATGTTTTTGCTTGGCGATAAAATCTGGGAGCTTGTCATATGCACTAGTCCATGGTTTTCTGGGAAATAATTCATGTCATTTATAGACCAAGAATACTTTAGCCTTTAGCTAATGCCAAAGCAAAAGGAGCTGGTCAGCACATAAACAATCCATAGCTATCTCTCAACTATAAAAAGTATTACTTATTCAGCTATGATGAATAATAATGGTCTAATTTTAATCTAGTATGGCTGAGACATGGGTGAAATGCCGGTTCCTATGCTAGGACAAATGTTACAACCTGTGTGCAAATCTATGCTGAAGCAAAGATGCTAATAGGTTATAAAAAAAGACATGATGATACACATCCATTTTAGAAGATTAATACTGCAAGGACAGTACATAAGCTTCTTTCCTGAAGGTAGAGCAAAATAGGCTGGTGAAACAGGTTGACCACGATCTGTTTTCGTGTAGAACAAGTGCATGATTTCAGGCCAAACAAGTACTTATAAGATGAACTAAGATAGCTGCTGTTTATTCCAAGGTCAAGATATGACTCACAACAATATATGTATGTATATATATAGTATATACATAACTACAATAATATATACAAAAATAATATAGTTAATCACTTATAAATAATATTTATTGTAGAATTTTGAGCAGGAACATCAGTATTTTCTACACAGGAATAGGAGATCTGCCTGTTACACTTTATTATGAAGCCATCAAAATCTTAAGAAATCATGTGAAATTTTCTGGTTCAAATGTGGGACCACAAATATCCATCAGAGGATTCATCATGAATGATAGTAATATTCACATATATATGTAATGCGTATATTTCTGTATTTATACATACTTTTTTTTGAATAATTGAACATCTTTGTAGGACTGGAGCCTCAGAAGTGACTGCTCAGAAACCTTTTCCTCTTGTAGCATCCACATCCTAAATCAGATGCTCAGACACCCATTGCAATGCAAAGAAAGTGTGTGACACTTAAAAATGGAAATTCCAAAAACTATTTGGATGAGGAAATATCTAAATTAGCTCGTGAAGATATAAAAATGAATGATTTGTATTAGGTATTTAAATTAAGACAGCATGATTGTCTCCTAAGTGTCTGCTGCCTGCCATTATGTTTTCCATCAATTCTTGTATGTTGTTCTCTCTCCCTCTCTCTCTTTGGATCTTCCTGTGTATTTGTATACACATATATGCCCACACACATGCACACATCTTTTTCAAACTTCTTTTAGGAGGTTTGTATAAACATCCTTTTCCTTTGCCTCTCTCTGTTGTCTTTTCATATTCTGCAAGCAACCAAAAATTATTGCCAAATACTTTGGGCTTTGAATCTACTTTTTTGATGGATTTTTTTCATTGCTACTCTTATTTTGTTCTTATGTAACATTACCAGGTTTTTAAAAATTTTTACATCTTTTGGAATGGATTAATTTACTGGCTTAAAGCCTTTCTTCTTATTATAGCTTGGATTCTCTGCCAGTGAGCTATTTGCATTTAACACTGATCTTTTGGGTGTTTGCTGATGCTAGATTCATGCCAACCCTGGCTTCATTGTAATGCTGAGCAAAAGACAGGTTAGACTTTATGAAACACTGCCCTCTTGTGCTTGAATAATAAGAGCAATTTGTGTGGATTTTCCTCTTTCAGTTTCAGGTAGATGGCAGGACCACATTCATAAATGTGAATGTGACCACAACCACATTCCATCGGTATTTTGCAGGGCTACAGCAGATTGCTTCTTGCTTTGACCTTCTCATCTTCATTTGTTTGTAGGCAAAAATGCAAGGGATGTCTGCTGACAGTCTTTATTATTAATGCATGAATAAGAAAACAAAAATGAAATCTCAGAACGGAAATGGCAAAGGCAAAATTATATAGCTGGAAAAATGAATACAACTAAAAATAAAATAAGTAGACACAAATATACTAAAATGAAGAGAAAAGAAAGGGAAAGAAATATGATTTTTTCTAAAAAATACTTATATGTTGTCTTGGCAAATAGTAATCGGTATCCTACTTAGACATTATCTATTTTAGCTGTCCATTGTTAAAATACTATAGATAAGCTAAATCTGATAACTAAATCAAGAAATAATTTAAGAGGTTACTAGCTGACATTTTAAAATACATCTCTGAGCACACTGAAAAGAAAGATGGCTACGAGAAAGATGCCTGTGGGATAATTCTTTAGAGAAGAAAAGAGCTTCTGGCTTGCTTCAAAACTCTTACAACACACTTCCATTTCATTTCAGAACTGAAACTTTTGTCAAGGCCTCGTAGATCCCACTTTTGCTGAGTTAGGTCTGTATTAAGACTTCAGGATGCCTATCCAAGTCTTTGATATTCAGCCTGTTGGTGAAAAAAAAATGGAAGGAAGGAAATTATTAAAAAGATACTGAAACTTAATCCTGAAAGTTGGTGCATGAGTGTCAATAATTCTAGGGAAAAGCCTTAGATCAAAAAATCTGAGGCCAAAATTCTTATAAGGTTGCTGCTGCTGCCTTTGGGGTGACTCATACAGTCAGACTTGAGGACAGCAAAGAAGGAGAGGTAGTAACAGAATCAATAACTCATTTATGGTCATCAAAAGATCATATGATCAGTTTTGTCAGCACATCGCTTCTTTGCAGGTTGGTTTGTCACACAGACAGTGAAATACAAAACCAAGGAAAAACTTGTCAGCGATTACAAGTCAGATCTCTTATTCATTACATATATATTTTATATATATTATATTATATATATATTTACTGTGGATTACAATATTTAACTTTCCCATAGCAATCACTGTGTTTCTGTTTTCATCTATGTGTTTCACTGTTTCATCTATGTTTTAACTTGTTTTCTCTGTGCACTCTCTTACAAAAAAAGTAAGTAAGAGCTTCTATAAGTACTTTATTGGTGTATGCAATCAGAAATCATGCATCTGGGAGCTGAGCCTGTAAATCTTTCTCCACAGTATTTTAATCATTTTTAATGTAAGAACAGTCAACTGAAAATCCAGCAGTGCAAGCAATACAGTATTTTTGTTGCATTTATGAACTTCTGCCTTCATTCAGAAAAATGTTCTTTGACCTGTTCTGCTGCTGTTTGCGTAAGACCTGTCCCATATTTTCTGTAATCTTTTATATCTGATGTAAGGTTTTCATAATATCACAGAGAGCACAATTCCCTTGTTTGAGTTATATTTGGTCATTACGCCAAACCCAGTTTTACAGTGTTTGGCACAGCTGAGGTTCTATCTCTTCTTAACCTAAAGATCTTTGGGAGAATACTGTACTAGTTCATTCTTTCTCACTTTTGATGGCAGGAATAGAAGAAATAAGTAACATTTTCTCTAAGAAAGTGAAATTTGTGCACAAAATATGTCGAAGGATGAAGGCAACAGCAGGTGTTAGACATTTCTCCTGGAAGTAAAAATTTTATGAATTTTTTTAGCATTTGAACCTCAAATATAATCTACAGAATTACCATGAGCTGATCAATTCCAGCAACCCACTTAAAAATATTATCATTCAAAATGCCAGTTATTATCATGTAGATAACAGCAATCAGCAACATCTGGGAGAGGTCTTCAGACTACTGCAAGTCAAGATATCTACCAATGTCTATATGGAAGGAACTTTTAGAAGTACATCAGATCCTGGAAATATCACAAAATATCTTAAAATTTGTCAAAGTAAAAGTCTAGAAACATTTCTAATCACAGTGCAAGACTAAAGGCCTTAAAAACATTTCTAATTCACACTACAAGAGTACAAATAGAAGAAAAACTAATAAAATGAATCTCTGATGGAGCAAGTCAGCTATCTAGCTGATGAAGAGCAAAACTGGTTGTCAATGAATGGATGTTTCTTCTTAGAGAGAATTCTTCATTTTGCAACTGACAACCTTGATTAGCCTATTGAACTGTAGTATGGCTTCTTGTCTTCCCGTGTTCAGGAATGTTTCCAAAGAAAAGACAAGAATATAGAAAAATGGCATGCAACGAGTTCCTGTTCTGATACAGAAGGATATGTCCTGAATGTATGCACAGGACCGGACTATATATAGCAACAGATTGTAGACACACTCTACTATGTGAACATAGAGAGTATAGATTTGAGCAGATCATGATGGGGAATAAAACTGTTTGCGAGAACCGCTTATAGGAATTCTCTCTCTCACACAGTATTCTGTGCATGTTCATCAAAGAGCATCCTCATCTATTCTGCAGATGTCCCTCAAAGGCATAGCAGGGTTGCAGTACTCTCAGACAAACATCTCTTTTATTTTTCATCTTTCTATAATTGTGAAAGCTTCTTAATTGCCTTATAGGAAGCAAATAGTTTAATGAATCAGCATGAAAAATTTCAGCATGAAAATATTCCATTTGGTAACATCCATCACTCCAACTTTTTTCCCTAGAAAAGCCCTTTTCAAAATATTTCAGATGTTTTTGTGATAGAAAATGTTACTGAGTCAATGTACTGTCATAAACTGAGTGATTCATTAGTTGTCCTGCCACGGTTAAGAATCCGGCAGCATTATATCACCAGAATACCTTGACAGCAGTACAGTAAAAATATTTTTACTAGAATGAATTAATCCTGAAAGATTTCAGGTGCTACAAAATCAGAAAAGCTGAAACTGAGGTTTGTAAAGTGCAAATGGAGAAGAGGAATTGAAGCAAATGTCATGAGTGGAATTAATCATCATCTCCCAAAAAGCTAAGGAAATCCTCCTTTACTTTGCATGGTTACAATATGGTTGGTTAGAACTGTAATGCTCTCTCATACTGATAAAATATTTCTCTGGAAGATCTGGTCTCATCTGTGCAAATATCTGCCAAGGAAGAAGAAAAAAATGAAAAAGCTTCTATTCCTCTCAGATGCCAAACCATATGGAAGTTAACAAAACTGTAGAAGCAATCTGTATCACCAGATACATGAGACATAATACCAGAAACTCTACTTAGTCCAAAAGCACTATCTACCAGCACGGATTACCAGTACAGGGTTATAAGGACTGTAATCCCTCCCAGGAATGACTATTTCTTGCTGATGTGCTGCAGAGTTTGACTGTCTCACAGTCACATCAGCTAGGGGATGGGTGCCCTTCTGCCCTCTATTACTACACAACAGGGACCTCTTCTTGCCGCAGGAATAAAGTTTAGCCCTATCACATGTGACTGCATCAGGACACTCAACCAGTCCTATGTCCAAAGGGTATCTTTCTGTGCTTGAGCTAAACACTGCCTGGCACGCATGTGGTAGACTCCAAATCCATGAATTCAAATCAAGGATGCAAAATCTATGAGGCAGAACTATTATAAAGCTAAGATATAGAGCAACTAAAAAGAGCTTGCATATCCTCTTACGTAAGCAAAGGTGTCTTTCAATTTGACAAAAAAAATATCTTTATTGTTGGCTGCTCTCTGTTATTGCATCATGCAGTCTAAAATCAGTGTGCTTTGAGGATTCTTTGTAGGCTTACAAAGTCAGTAATTGATAACCAAGTCTTAGACAGTCTAGCTAGTTTCCTTAATCGCACTGCCGGTTATCTGAATATCTTCAGCCTGGAAAAAAGACATATTAATAAAGATATGCTAATATATCATGGCTTAAACTCTGAGGCAAAGCATCTGTTCAGGTACTTGACTAATTAGGAATATTACCTCTTTTATTCTTTATTTTCCTGGAGAAATGCCATTGTTATAAACACTTGCCAAGTAGCTCAGTTCAATACTTCCCAGATCAGGCATGTTGTCTTATTAGAATACTCCCTGTCTCAAGCCCTCCCTAGCTGAACTGAGACATTAATATTTAATGACTTCTTCTCTTGCTGATAGTCTGGAAGGGAAAGAGTGAGAATTAGAAAAACTCTGTTAATATTCAGATATAGGGTTGCAATTTATAAGCTTCCTATTTCTGAGCTTCTGGAATTTCCTACTTCAAACTCATCATATTTGAAAGAGCCATATAAATAGGCTAACCCTACAGCTTTTACAAATGTGCAGGATTTCAGTTTGGTAAGAGCCCTGGCATTAACTGCTCACTTGATAGTGACTAGACATATGCTACTGTGAGAAGCTATGAGGAATGCAAACTAGGTCGTATTTCAGTATGTATTTGCTAGTGTCTAGAAGAGAAATTTCAAATTTCCCCTAAGATTAAATAACCTGGAAAGGGAGATGCAGAGAATTCTTTCCGAATTCATGCAGTGTGAAGTTGCAGGCATGATATGTCCTAGTTGATATTATATGTTTGACATTATATATCAACTATCTTAGTTGATATTATGTATCTTAGTTGAATTTTTTTTAATCTCTGGTGTCATAATTCCTTTATTTGTATCAGGTAAGAAATATTACAAAGAAATTACTGTGAGCTCATTGATATAGCTCAACTGTACTGAGAATATTAATTAAATGATTTTTCTATTGTTCCTTAAACAATTTGAGCCCAGGTGTACTCAGACATACTCAGGTGAGAGTCATTGATAAGGAGGCAATAAGAAACTTTTTGAGGCACTGGGAGTTTGAAAGAATCAAATGCCATCAGAGTACCTGTGGCATATTGATGTACTCCATAAAGCTGTAGACCTGTGGACTAGCAAAAAGTAGTCCAGGCTTTGTATTAGTTTAGCAAAACCTCATAACAGAGTCTTGTTAGGCTTGTTTTCAGTCTCAATTTATTGTGGGAACTTGTGAGTTGGTAGTGGGTGACCTGTCTTGTAATAGGGAGTAGAAATATGGAAAGAGCGTGCGGCAGAAAATGTGAAAATATGAGCATGGACAGAGGACAAAATAACTCACAATTGCAGGTCTTTGAAGAAGTCAACTCTGAAGGCTGGATTAGGCACATGGTTTAGGCACAGCAAAGAATGCAGAATTTAAGTAAGGAAATAGGTGAACTGCTTGCCTGATCCAGTCCGGGAAAGTTAATGCTATCAAATGTCACACAGCCCATACTGTGGGAGATCAAAGGCTAAGAACCTGCCTCTAGACTCAAATATAATGTAAGAGCATAAGATTTCAATATGACAAGGAGATCATCTGGCTGGACACAATGCTGTAAACACCTATTTAAAGAACCCTAACCCCTCACTGATATTTCTACCTAGTCTGGGCATCATCCAGTACTACATTCTGTGTGTGCATGTGTGTGTGTTTCCCTCAGACTCTGAACATTTCTTCCCTCTAACTGAATTACTACCTGTTTATGAAAAGTAGTTGCATGTGATTTGTATTTGGATAGCTGCTACTTTTGGTAACAGTGAGGTAGATATCATTTTTCTCTATATAGTGTGAAAACAATAGATCTTCCATCAAAGAGCTGTCATCCATTTTATACTTACTTTTTCTAAAGCTGTTCATTCACAAGCATATAGAAACAGATGTGTTATGTCAAATAATCAGTTTTCATAGGAAAAAAATATGGGAGAAGGCAAGAGAACAAATAAAACAATTCTTGTCACAGTGAAATATACAAGTTCTCTTGTATTTAATTTTTATAAATATATATATATATACACACACGTATATATATATACATATATGTGTATATATATATATATGTATATATATATATACAAGATCTCTCTTACAAGGGTCATGTAAATGCTCATCTTGCGGAATATTTTTGTGGGTAATAGAGTTGTCAATGAGCCTTCAAACCTTAGCCACATAGCACCACAGCAGAGAGCAATGAAATGTCTTTACCAGATGGTTATATATGTGTACACAGAACTTAGCATTTTAATTGAGGTAAAATGATCTAGAAATAATCTTTTTAATTTTATTTTATTTTTTAAATCATCTGACAAATCTTCTGACCTACCTTTGGCTGGAGCACATTATTGTTGTTTTCCTAGTCTGGTCATGACCAGCAAGTACACTTACAGCTACTTATAACTGAGGAAAGTGAGGAGTGCCCTTAATCATTGAAATGACTGATGAGAACAGCTTCACTAAAAAAAGGGACAATAATAAATTAACTATTACTTTAGCCATAAAAGTATTTTTTCATAGTATTATTTACTTAAGGATTTCTCAGCTAGAAAAAATAAGAATGGACAAGAACAAAATCTTTTTATGGCTACAACTGTAAAGTTGGCTGTCAAAACTCCTGCTATGCAGTATGAATAGCAACAACAGAATGTTGGAAGCTCAATAAAATGAAACCAGAGAGAAAAAAAATCTTGTTGCTGTAGTTCAGAGCACTAGAATAGCAACAAAGTTGTAACAGGAAATTGGAAACAATAGGAAATGGGTAAGATTATTCACAACTGAGAAAGACTAGTTGCATTTTATTGCTCAAAAGCTGGTAGCTTGACAAAACAGAGAAAGATGAAAAATTATGCAGGATATTCACATGAAGCGATTAATCCTGAGATGTATTAAAAGCAAATGCAACACAACTCTGGATTTTTTAATCAAGGCTTTCTTCTCTCTCCTCTTCCGTGCATGTCATGCCCTTTTAAAAATAATTTCTGAAGAAACATTTCATAAAAGACATCAAACATTTAAGCAATCAGACCTGCCAGAAAAGGAAATGAAGATGAGACATGGACAAGTTTGAATCTCATTAGAATTCCTGCCTTGGAGGTTATTATTAACCTATTTTCATTCTCCTTTCAAAAGTCATTATTTGTGTCAGTTAGAAGAAAGCAAAGGAATGAGAGGAAAATACAATGAAGGTCTTCTTAACCTTTAAACTACCTATACGGTTTAACTTGTGGGCGATACTGATGCTACTGATATCATTGTATCATTTTAGTTGGAGATGAAAACACAAAAAATAACAAAGGACTAGAAAATTATGTAAGATGAAGCATATTGCTACTATATCTAGAAGTACTGAGCATTATGAGAAGTATATAAATAGAGCTGCTTCAGCAAAGCCTTTTATACATTACTGATCTCTCTCTCAGATTCAGTGATTCTGCCACTTTGTGGTAAAAGAAAAAAAACACTACAAATCAGTAAAAGATCAGATCATGAAAAATGTAAGCAATACAGTAATTGTTCAAGACTGCAGAACCGTCCTCCTCACCTCATGGATTCTTATTTTCAGCACCACTTATGGGATTAATGTCTTTGGAAACAGGACATAATAGGACACTGGGTTGCATTTCTACTTTTGTTTCGGTACTTTCTGCAGTTCTCCTTTGCCATTGCATAAACTATTCACATAGCAGAATTTCCACTCAAATCCCGTAGAATAAAACTAAACTTTGCTTTCATTACATAGATGCCCAAAAGAGATACAATTAAAAAGTGGTATCTCTGCTATTATATTTCTTTCCTAGCCATATATATCTTCTTTACGTGGACAGGATTGTAGCTTTATTTGGGCAATTACAACATTGTAATGATCTACACGAACTGTGTTATCATCCTCAATATTGATTTTATCTTCATTTATTCAAATATTTTAACCCCATCACTGGCATTCTTTTGGCAAATGACTGCTGTAACAGCCAAGATAATGGGAGAAAATATTCTGGGTAGAAAGCTGAGTTATGAGTGTCTTTGTACAGACAGACACACTTTTATGGGAGAGAGAGGAGCTTGTGCTTGTAGGAAGATAATGTCCTTCCCATCTCAGACCACCTATCTCCATCGTAGTGAAGGAAAACTCAAGGAGCACTATAAATTGATTCATAATCTTTATTCAAGAGTAGACAAAAGTGAGAGCAAGGATCAATATACACTTGTGTTTATAATTCAACAAATTTCCAAAGCATAGTTGCATATTCTTAACAATGGATCTGCCAATTTTAATAGCATTTTGTTCACTTACGGTAACACACATCTACAATTTGCATTTAGCTACTCTCAGGTTTTGATTCCTAATAAGAACAACTTAAATGACATTATCAATTAGTATGTCATCTTCATTAACAGCGGTCTTCATTATATTCTTCTCCTATTAGAAAAGCACAATATGTGGAAAATAAGCAATTGAAATGGAAGGAAAAGTTTTAAGTTTCCTATTCTAAGGTTGCTCACCTAGAGCTTGGATGCCCTCTTCTTGCAGCTGTTTCCACTGTGTGATGTTCATGCCTATACATCTTTTCCATGTATGCTTTCTTTTGAAAGAGCAGTAGCAATATTAAAAAGCATATTTCACTGCTGTCCTGGGTCTCAGGCAGACGATGCCCTTTATTTGGAGTTCAAAAGAATACTCACTGCTCTGCAAACTGCAAGAGAAAGGCTACGGTGCCAACAACTGTCATGGGCTTACTCCAGGCAGTACTCTTGTTCGTATTGATAGCTTTTCAACTTTATGAGGCAAAGTAGTTACTTCTTGGTCTGTGTAAAACATAACTGAGTTTGAAAACAATAGAACATATCTGATATGCTCCCAATATGCACTAAAACAGCAGCTAGAGAGCAAGAAAGAAAGAAATTTTACTGATCTGTCATGATAGATTTCAGTACATCTTAATTTCCCATTCTTTAGTTCTTTTAAACTAAAGCTTGCAAGAAGCCAAGGACATCTTGTAGCTGCTGGCTGAACATCACGGCCAGAAATTACCCTTGGAGACATAGAGAAGTCATTTTAATATGGAAGGTCACTTATCTTACCCTAGTAAGTGTATTGGCAGAGTCGTTGATATTTGTCTTTTCTGTGAGTCTACACTACAGCAAATACAATCTAGAATAGATTACCACTAGCAAAACTTAACTGTGTGTTTACTTAGTTTTGCAGGAGGAAATGGAGCCCGTACACAGAAGCTAATTTGAGTCCAGAATAATGTATATAACCATCTGGGTCATGACTAATCTATTTTGCCACTTATTTTGTAATCTAAGTGCATTGTTGACACATGCGTAATGATAAATTGTAGCTTCCATTCCATTTGTCGTTCTGGGGAAGATCCGTGTAGATCCAAATAACCACATATAATAACCCTGAGCTCTCAGTATTAAGATAGATCAGTTTCGGTGACTGTGAGCATTTGCCTGAGGCCTTTGAAAGACAGAAGCAATTCACAAGCCATGTACAGTGGCGTTTGATTTTAAGATCTGTCTCTTTTACTATATTTCATCTTTGACGACAGCTTAGTGAAAGTAGAACCAACACAATACAGCTGGTTGATTTGCAGGGTACATTCCCATACTAAATTGATATTTCCTATTAAAATATTCTTATATTTTCTTCTTTCACTAATTGAAAATAAATGTCTACAACTGCAATTATCAATCTAGAGATTTAGCAAAGATAATAGAAAAATGTATGGAAATATTGCTATGGATGCATATGGATGCATATGGATGCAATATGAGATGATTCAACACGAGTGATTTATGTTTACTAATGCAATTAAGCCTCCTTGGAAATTTCTGAATATAGCTGTGCTGTCAAGATATTGTCCTTTCTACTCTTCTTGTTTTGAAAGGTAATCATTCAAGAGAAAAATATGCAAAAAAAAAACAGAAAAGAAAAAATATATACAAGAAAGTACTAATAGAGTCCTATGTAAGAATCTTAGATATTGAGAAAGGAATATTTTTTTTCAAGTTAATCCCACTTCTCTGGTTCTGCAGTTTTGTCTGAAGAACGTGTATCTAAACAAAACAGCTTAGTACAAGTTTAGGAAGTTTTTGGTTACTTAACGTGTTCCACACATATTCAAGAGAAATCTGTGACATGCAACTTGCTAAATAAACAAAAAGTATTTATTTTCTTAAGAATCAGAGGGGTTCCTAACAAAGCTAAAATTTCAAGCTATCATAATGCAATAAATAGAAAATAAAGCAATGCTCAGGCTTTTATTTTATAAGTGTAATTGAGGAGTAAGATTGGATGCAGAGCTCTAATTACTGTTGGTGGGAGGGAAGATGGAAATTGCAAAGCATTACAGGGAAGGCTTTGATAAAAAACAGCTGTGATTTCAGAAGTATTTTTCCTGATGTAATTGCCATAGTAATTTGTTATTAATTCCAGTATGTGTTTCTTAATCGATGGTTCTTATAGTAAGCAAAGCTGAATGTGAAATATCGTTTGAAACAAACCTCTTTTGATAGTGAAACAGTACAAAATGTGTCTTGTGGCAGCCCATATACAGTTAAAAACAAAAATAATTTGACTATATTAAGCTAATTTTGCTAGACAGATTCAGTTCATGCTTCAGCTGTCAGAACAACTGCTGCCTTCATGCTGATACTGATTTTGACATTTCTTTGAGCAACTGAAATATCACAGATTCAAGGTAGGCTAGATAATGGTGCTGCTTTATTCCGAATGATTTTTAAATATGAGGTTAGCTTAACAAAATGTTTGCTTTGAAGAATTTTCAGATTTTTTCCTAAATCCAGAAGTATTTGAAATACAGTTGCACAAAATGAGAAGTGGATGACTCAATTCTATAGATGTATAAACTCACACATAAACACATTACTTTTGTGAGTTATTTAGCTTATGCCATTTATAAATAGAATTTATTAGTTGTGAAGCCTGTACAGCCTTAATTCTCACTTACTGGAATAGGATTAAAGTTTTTTAATAATTCACTGTTCGATGAATTATAACAATGATGGAGAAGAATGAGGAGAAACTGCAAACTAATTTGATAAATTACTTTAATCATCCTAACATATTTGAACAGCTCATCTGTATTTTTTCCACCTTGCCATTAAAACAAATAAAAATACCTTCTGGATTGCATGCAAATGTAATGGATCAGCTTTCTAAGATCTCATCTCCCTGAAGACAGTGAACTACTCAACACAGTAAGACATTCAATACGCCTATATGTTATGCAACAGGTTTATAGTCTGTGGGAAGAAGACAAATGCTGAATTTATGTTTCCAAAGCGCTGTACATGAGTCAATAAAAGAGAATTAATGTGCTCTGGAAGCAGTTAGAATTGCTATGAAAACTTGCCTGGAGGTGTCACAATTAGTGTGTGGCATAATTTGTAAGTCATGTAATAAATGAATGACACAAGTCAAATGAAAGGTATTTTTCAAACATCTGTCCCAGTATATTCAGCCTTTACATGTAACCATCCCAAAGTTGTTCTTTTTCCCCAACTCACAGGCCTCATTCAAATCTACCTTTAAGTTGCAAAGGTTTTTCTTTTTGGCTACTGTTCACCCATTCTTAATCATAATTAGGCTATAGCTGCTGTACCCTATGTGACAGAGTTGAAATTTGCTTAGCAAGCTGCCATCTCTTTGCATATAATTTCCTCAGATGAAGGATGACTTTTTAAAGACACAGAAAAGATATATCATTTTATGAAATGCCATTTATATGAATGTATACATATGTGTGCATTTATACTTTAAATATAATCCATATTAATATAAATTGTAACATGTAAATCAATGTTTGCTATCTTTGTGGCAAGTAATAATCCGCTTTGTTGTTGATGCTTATTTGGAGCCACAAAAAATAAAAAGGTTACTCAATTTGGATTGGAAAAAAATCCAATAGTTCACTTAGTCCCTCTGTGTAGTAGATGGAGGTATCTGTAGGCATGCTGCTGGGGGAAGTTAGGTAAATTAACTACTGTGAGCTTTTTCTGCTCACAGAAGGGAGCCAAAAGTGAGCATGACTTTGCTGAAGAAGTCTCTTCTCTGTCTTCTGCCAGTGAGCCAAGTGATTAAATTTATTTATGTGGAGTTTTGAATGTTTTCAGATTTGAGTCCTGACTGTGTCAGTCCAGGTTGTTCAAATCACAAGTCTCCTGTTATCTTCACAGTACATGCTTGTCTCCAATGTGTGCTTTGCCCTTTAGTTAAGTTACTTGCACTCTATCTTTCTATGGCTGTGGAATAAGGTGGATACCTGCCAGCCTTTTTGTACAAATGCCTATCAGCAAGAACAGGCATATCTTCAAATATCACATGAAAAAAAGAGAGATTTCCTTCCTTATTTTTAGCTTTCATAGGAGTATTTAAATGCATGGATGTTAGTTCTAAGACTCCTTCCCAAAAAAGAACATGTATTTCACATATACTGAAGCAAATACCAGATGACACAATTCTCTAATAAATAATCACTTTTAAGGTAGCAGCCACTATTTTATTCTCTTTCCTAAAGACACAATTTGCCAAATTGCTTCCATCGAGTAGAAAATTTTAAGCAGAGAGTCATTGGTTTGATTTATATTTTACTTGTGCCTAAAACATAGGAAGATGTTTCACTTCAGAATATAGGCAATAGCTTTTCCTGTAAGTGATTTCTAAAACTGAGATTTATTTCCCATTCACATTAAGCCTTCATCAGTCTGTATCTTTGTAATCCAAACTGCTGAGTCTTTATACTTCATGATTGGTTTTAAGTTTTTAGTCTTCTGTAAAGTATACCTAAACTCTAGAAATTCAGCTAAAATAATAAATAATTAAAAATTTACCCATGTGAAAAAGGGACCTTAACTGTGTTCAAAGAGAAAGGCAAAATAATACAAGACAGGAAAGAAATCAGTTTCCTCTGATACCTGTTACACCTGCAAAAATGATGAGTAATTACACACTTATTACTTTTATTAAATAAATTAGTGTTTTCTCAAAACTTATAATAATAGAGGTTATTTTTTCCTACTTACTGCTACTAATAAATTTAGGGATGAAATTTGCTGTGGTAATTATTCACCTGCAGTTGAGTTATTTAGAAATGAGTTAGGGAGGAATGAAGGAAAATGAGGGAGGAAGGAAGGAAAAATATTTAGGCCTGATTTGTAATTATGAAAAAATGCTCAGTAAATTCTTCAGTTCTACCAAAAAAAATCCTATATTCAACCTTCCCTACTCACAAGAGATTTCTTAGAAGATAAGCTTTCTTTTTTCACATTGCTAAACAAATAATCATATTGCTAAACAATCAAAAATAATCATTTCTTCATATTGCTAAATAAATAGGATAAACAATTTCACAGGAAGTCAGAAGTGCAGTGACTTTAATTATGTAATTGAAAAACTTGCTCTAGAAATTTTGAAATTAATTTAATAATTTCTAACAATGTAGCCATTAAAACCTGGATTTGGGGAAGTGAGTAAGTTGAGACCTAACTTTAATCCTTCTATTTTGCTGCAGTACTAAATGGTAAGTTTCCTGCATATTAGTTTTTCCAAGTATCAGTGTTTTGTCTCCTGGAGACTCTATATTTGTTCTTTAAAAAAAAAAGTGATTTTGATTGGCATTATGATTAATGAATATATAGGGAAGATACGTCAAAAAATGAAATAAACTGACAGCTATACTTCAAGCTTCAGAAATTTAATATTTCCATCACAAGTATAAGGCAACTTGAACATAACTTATTTCATCTGCCTCCTACCACTATCTTCAGGAATAGCCAAAAATTTTATCTGATTCATAAGTTCCTTCATTCAAATAAATAAAGTTCTAAAGCTCTCACATTGCATCTTTTCCATTTTATTTAATTTTGAACTCTTGTTTTGTCCTGAAATCATTAACTTTACAGAAACAATCAAAATCATGTTGAGGAAGAATGTTGGAGGGAAAGAACAAATACAGACTACTTGTGAGAAGAAACACTAAAGCTTTGAGAGAGTACTCAAAGTCCAGGCTACTGTGCCTATACAAAGAAGCCTAGAATTTTAGTTTGTACCCATTGAAAAGAGAAAGCATAACTTGTCAAATTAAAAACCAAACACATGCCTTATTCAACTGCTTTGAAGCTGCAGCAGAATTAAAATACTCAATAACTGCAAAAGGCTTCAGAACAGGTCTTATATGAGTAATAGATTTTCAGATTCAATTAATTATAGAAAAATGTGAAGTTCCTTTTCAGAAAGGAAAGATTTTGCTGCTTCTGATAAAATGTTTGTGATTTATAAACTATCTATAAACTATCTAGTGAGACTGAGAACTAATATCAGAAAAATGTTAAGAAAAATCATACTTTTTAGCTTTGAGATTATTTTTAACTAGGATGAGCACTAAACCAAAAAGAATCACCATAATTCAAATTCTTGCTTTGCTATGGATTTCATGTGTGATCTTGAGCATTTTTTCCTGTTTATTTACAATTATTAATACCGTTAGCAACCTTATAGCAGCATTGCATGCTGTGTGTTGAAGATACCCAGGTGAACTATAGAAAGGGAAAATTTCGATATCTTTGAAAGCCCTGATGTCAATATCAGATCAGTGCCAACCTAGGGTCCTGCACCAATATCTGGCCACAGTCCTTTTCTTTCTTCAGACCCATACTTAAAGAGTTTGTTTCTTGCAGTCTAGTTCATTCTGCCTAGACAGGACAGGAAGGCCAATATTTGGCGATAGACGAAGAACAGCTCTACTTTCTTGTTCTGCTTCCAGAGAAGTTCAGGTCATGTAGGAGAGCTTGGCTAAAATTGACTGTAGCCATTGCAATGTTCAATACATAATTTTAGATACACTCCTCTGGGCAAGTACAGTCCTCAAAGGAAAACTCAGCAATCAAAACCTGCTCTTCTGTGATATTTACAGGTTATGTCAATACTTGAGAGTGTGAATGATAACTTGAGAATATATGACCATGATGAACAGATGTGAGGACATATACCACTTGCAGCTATTTCTTGTTTCTTTATTCATACCTGCCGTGTTAGTTATATCTAATGTCTATACTTTATTGTGAGATGCTGCCATTGTTAATCTTGCAACCCCAATTGAAACAGTGCAACTACCCTCAAAAGTGGTTTGACAAAGAAGTCTGCTCCATCTGAAATTAGGTTTGATCTTAAAGAACTTTGCAACTTGTTTGTTTTTTTCCTGTGCTTTCTATGTGAAGGACATTATAAGCTAAATATCTGCATTGGAGTTCCTAAGAGAGTCCCTCATAATTAGTCGTTTGTTACCTCAGCATATGAAAAGCAGGGTACTTTCATCAAGTACAGATCCTGGGACTGAGAGGCAGTCACTATTGTTTTTTAATAGATAATAAATAAATAGATAATAGATTTTAGGAAAACAGTTTTCATACAGCTTTGCCCTGCACCATGCTATCCATTCATGAAAACTCCAGTACTGAAAAACTTCCTTCTAAGTTATGATATTGCTTGCTCCAAACTGTTATTTTTGGATGGTCTGGTAATAGAATGGCTGTTGGAAAGTTAAGTCGCAATGGCCAGCTAAAGGGAGGTGGCTAACCTATTTCAGTTGGAACACAGATAGTGATCTTCATCTCCCAGCATAGCTTATTATAGATTTCCATTTAGAGAAAAATATAGTAAAAAGACATGATTTGCAGATCTAAGTTGGTAAAGAGGCTGAAATACACTTTTTCTATGTAACTTAAAACTCTGAAAGCAGAAACAAAAAAAGCTTTCTTTCATTCATGTTGCCATATGTTCTACTGAAGAACAGATGCCCTGCTAAGTATAGCATTCACTAAACTGAATTTTTATTTGTTGAGTTGACCATTCATTGAATTTATTTTTTTATTATAATTTTATTTTTGACATATATTTAACTTGACTTTGTATGGAGGAAGTAGATAATGAAACTCTGGGTTGTAATACTGTCTAAACTGAGACTGTTCATTGAGGCTCTTTGATTTTTTAATGAATTTCTAAGTTGCTCAGGTGATACTAAAATAAACTGCCTTTTTTGTCTTGAGTTGGCTTATTTTTTTACAACTGTCGACATATAAAGATCAATAGACTTCCTATCTTGTGGATTCTTCCTACTAACTGAATAATGAAAAAATGAGTCATTTGACAGTAATAATAAATAGTTTTTCAGGCCTATTTTGAAATAATGGTCACATCATTGTGGATTATAGATACTATTAAAGTGAGACTATGCTGCGTTAATGATGCACTCTGTTATGAATATTGTCAATATTTTTAACCAGAGGCAAAACTCCACATCTGTGAGAAAAATGCACCTTTTACTTTCACTCTAGCCCTCTGGAGAATAAACTTGCTTTTTGGTATACATTAATTCAGTCTTTTTTCTCTTCTGCATTTGGGGAAGTAATTGACACTTGTTCAGTCTTCTTTGTCTACAGTGAAGCACATAAATGCTATCATCTTCCACACTTGTTCCAGTACAAGCCTTGCTAATAGTATGTGACACAAAAAGGAGAAAAGATATGAGGCTGTTGTTTAGTACTTTTCTCTAAGTCTTTTTGTACTTAGAAACTTACAGGCAACAGAGAGTAAGGAATAATGTAGCACAATGCTCTGTAGCAGGCTATGTATATGTGTGCAATTTTTTACTTATTGCTGCAGTGAGTTGTGTATATTATTCATAAACTACTCACTTTTTAGATAAAAATAATTTCTTCTATCATTTTTGAGAAATTAAAAATATACAGTAGTCTCTGCAAGAATCTGCCTTACTCCAACTAAAGTTGCAAGAATGAAGGCTAGGTTGTTCAGCAGGGAACAAGAAAGAAGACTAATCATCAATAGAAAAACAGCACTTACTATGCTTATTGTTCAATAACCCGACAGGAAATAAAAATCTAAGAAGCAATAGAAAGACAAACTGTTAAATCAGCAAAAATTTCCCCATAAAGAAAAAATAAAGTGACTAGGATAAGATCAGGAATATTTTTTGTTCTCTACAGTCTGATTCTTCTGGAGGAGAATGTAATTTTAAATACCACTGCAAGTGATCCAGGGAAAATGTAATTTTAAATACCACTGCAAGTGAATAGTCATTTTTTAATAACTTTCCCTGATGGTTGATCTTTGAGAAGATTTTGGACACTAAATCAGGCAGGATGAAAAGGTTTCCATCAAACTCAGTGAGATGAAGCCAGATAAAAAAGTCATGTGAAACTTGATAATAGCTGTTAGAGAGCAGTTGTTACTGAACAGACATAACTGTGTCTGAAGGAATTGTGCAAGACATCAAAATGGCGTCTGCCATGGAGGTCTTCTGACAGGGGCTTTGATAGGGTAATCTCTGTAAAAAGATGTGGCATATGTGTGAACATGAAGTTCTGGTCCCTAGGCCAAATTGGAGGCAAGTCGGCCCTCAAGATTGTTGCTGATACAGACTTGCAATGTCTCTTTCATATTTGTAAATGTTAAGATATTATATGGGAGGTAGCGATAATAATTTCCTTGACATCTCCTTTGCTGTTTAATTCTCTTGTGTACATGTAAATCTTTTCAAAAAGGGAGTAGGATCCGATAATTCCTTGAGAATTTTTCCTTGAGAAAGCCCTTAGGCCCTGTCTTTCTTTCCTGTAAAGATCTCCTTACCTCCACAGCTGTATGCAGAACGGCAAAAGTGTAACCATATTCTGCTTTTTTTTAACAGTGGATTTTTTTTTGTCTTGTAGATTTTTTTTTGTAGAAACAATATTTGTTTTTTTAATTAAAAATTTGATGAAGATATCCCCTTGGTCAATGTTCAAAGTGTTCAGGAACCTGGGGATTTGAAAGTAAAATTTAAAATTTGTGGGAGTATCTAGTCCCACAAAATGTTGGGGAATATTATGTGCCAGTGCTCCCTGTGTGAGTACCATTACTTCTGTGGAGCACTGTATAAGGAAAAAGAGAGTATAAGGAAGAGCAACAATAATCCAATAGCCAAAGATCATTGCAGACTATGGAAAATGGAAGCGGAGAGCTACAGTACCTTTCAGGAACAATGCTAAATCTATATACTGACTTTCAACCATTTTTTTAATATATGAATGCACAGGACAATATTAGAGCTTTGGGAGGATTGTTTTCCTTTATTTCAAAAATAGAAAAAAAAATGCTATATAGAATTCAGATTAACTCTTAACTTCTTTAAAATAAAAGTAATAGACTAAATAAGAAATATTGTAAACTTCCAGTCCAAAACTGTTCTTGTAACTCTTTCCAGATGCTTCTTATTTCATTCTGATTTTATGGTACAATATTGTCTCCACTCTCTTTTTTTTTTCCCCCTCTTTCACTGCCTCTAAACCTTTCTCTGTTCCACAGACAATAAATTAGCAATGTTTCTCTTCCCCCTGGAAGCTAATCTTCTCACTTCCTTTTAATATATTCTCTGTTTCACAGGTTGCAACTACATTTCCTTTTGAACAGACAGCATTCATTTAACTTTAAAATTTGCTACTTCTGTTTTGGAGAAAGCTCTGTAGTCCAGAAAAGTTAAATTTGCTGCTCTTTTTCCTCTTCTATCATTTTATGCATCTTATGGGCCAGGATAAAAACAGAAAAAACAAATTTCAGTATCATTCTTCATTTTATTACATATCTAATTAATGTTTAAGTACCTGCTCAAAGTTTTACTAAACTAAGATTGAATATACTGTATTTATTCAACAAAACATGTGATTCTTCTTGACATTTAACCACAGAAAATGCTCTGATTTGATCTTTCAAATTATTTTTCCTCCAGTTGTATCAAAATAATAACTACAGTTTTATCAGATGATTCTCAATATATTGTTAGCTTCCTAGGTCAAATGAACTTCTTGAACAAATACAGACTGTAACTTAAACTTGTTATATAACCCTGAAATATCTCAAATTGCTTTAATAAAAACTTATACAAAATCTGAAATATGAAATGTATTATTCCTTACTGTAAGATATAAAGAATAAAGAGCTAATCTTTAATAAACAGAATGAATTTCTCAGTCTTATTTTTAATGGGTTAATGTTCAAATCAATATGTAAAAATACCTGAAGGGTGAATGTAGGGAGGAAGGGGCCAAACTCTTCTCAGTGGTGGCCAGTGATAGGACAAGGGGTAATGGGTACACATTGAAACACAGGCAGTTCCATCTCCATGTGAGGAAGAACTTCTTTCCTGTGAGGGTGACAGAGCAGTGGAACAGGCTGCCCAGGGAGGCTGTGGAGTCTTCTTCACTGGAGGTCTTCAAAACCCGCCTAGATGCCGCCCTGTACCCTCAGGCTCTGGTTGTCCCTGATGGAGCAGGGGGTTGGACTGGATGATCTCTAGAGGTCCCTTCCAATCTTAACCATTCTGTGATTCTATGAATGTTGCTAGGTCAACATTTCTTTGCAGTGCAAAACCTTTTACTAGGGGAATGGTACTATTAATGAAAGACATTTTTTTCTTTATTAGCATTAAAACAAGGCTAGTAAAGACAATAAAAACAAACTCAGAATAATGCTCCATTACATAGTGATATAAGAGCCAGAGAAAGATGTATTTTTTTAATAAGGAGTTAATGTTTGTTTTCTATACATATATAATATGTATGTATATGTATATATATTTAAACACATACACATACACAGATGGATATTAATCCTTAGGTTTATTCTTCTATTTCTGAACACTTTGATACAATGAAATAAAATTGCTCTTTTCTAATGCCATTATAATCTTATTTTTATTGAATTGATGAAAACTTTACAATACTTTTAAGATCACAGTCCTTAACTTTCTTTTTTCAGTTGTTTCCTTTTTGGTAAGTGAAATATAAACAAAATTAGAAGCTTGCTTCAAATGCACATGGTTAACGCACTGATTTTCTGAAATATGGTTATCTAATACTATCATTTTTTGCCTTTGCCTTTTGCCATTTACCATTTATGAAGAACATCCTTTTTTTGCTAATACACCCTCATTCATAGTCTGCGGTTTCCTTGGTTGTTCATTTTATCATACCATCTTAGACTCCATTTCCCATACTGAAACCCAGTATTTTAACATTTAGCTGACACTATTCCTTCATTTATCCTTCTATTATAGCTCCTTCATTATTTTTTCTGCATAGATTTCCCTGAGCCATCTGTTTTCTCCCATTCTGAGCCTCCAGTGTACTAGTCCTAGAGAATACAGATGGCTTGTTTCATCTGAAGTCACTATTTTTAAGAATAAAATACTCACCACCTGTCTCAGTGTGGGAACCTTGATTTGACAGGATTTCAAAAGGAGCCTGCAAAAGGATGATGCAAAGGAATTGAGAGGACAGACAGAAGTCCTGCTCCTTGTGCGGGATGACAGAAGGACTGTCATCCCACTTGCCACTCAGGTAGCCAGAGGGAGAGGGGCTTTCACCAACTCTGCATTCCCTTCACCTAGCCATGTAATAGAGCAGCTGTCAGGATAGCCTGTGGTTCTCATTGGCTGTGGTTTCTGCAACATTTATGCCAGTAGTAGTTGTACAGGAAGAGAGATTATTCTGGAGGACAAAATGGAATTTTATCTTTGGGAGCTACAAAGACTGCATAGATCTTTCTTTCACCTTAGTTATGGCTAGTCTTTGTTAGTCATAGCTGAATTAGTAAATCTAAGGCTTCAACTACTGAATATTACATTTTCTTGAAAGGCTTAATTCTTCTCAATATTTTAAGTAGTTGGAGAATGTAAGGATCAGCTTATAAATGTAAAGGGAGATGGGATACAAATAGGCTGCAATAATGTTCCTTTCTGCAGGATATGGTTTGCATTAAGCCAAAAGCCTACCTGGACATGCAGAATATATTATAGGTGCCATCTATAATTTTATTAAATTAATGTGGTATTTCAAGCCACCTTCCAGGTGTTCTATGTCCAGGGCAGTATAACATAGCTATCTGCAATACGCTGTCTGTAATATGCATCTGTAATCTACTTGATATGGTGTCTAGCTGTAATATACTTTTTCCCAGAATGAGATTAGAAAACAACAACAACAAAACTAAGGACTTATTTATGGATTGTATCACATCTAGCATGGCAGGTAATATTAAAAAAATAAATAAAGTGGGTTCTGTGGGTGTCAATTTATCTGTCCAAACTTTAGGAATTCATGCTGAAATATTAGTATTTAGTACTTGAATTCATAGTATTAGAATTTATAATATTGGAAGAGAGAGTGCTGTAATTAGGTATATACATATTTAGCATTGGAATTCATATTCAAATATATTGACAGCTTACAAATATTATTGCAATATTGTTGCAAATACATCTGTTTCAATATTCATAAAGTCAAAAAAATTGATGGCTCTGCAACAAGCAACCCAGTGCTTCATGCAATAATAATTCTTGAGACCTGGTGATTCTCCAGGCAAAGTCTGGCACAACCACAGCATTGCTGTATCTTCACAAACATCCCTCTAAATCATTACAGTTAAACACAATAAACCTCGTAGGAAATACCTACAATTTACTACTGAGCTGAAAGCCAAATTTATTTCAATTGATAAGGTATGTCTTATACCTTATTAATAAGGTATGTCTTCCAAGTCATATTTATTATGACTTTAAATTACTCATTTTTTTAGTTCATGAAAAAGGATTTTAAGTGAAAGGAAGTGTCACTGAGATTTACTGAGAAGTAAATTTTACCTTTCACTTACTCTCTTATTTTGTTCACTTGCAGAGTGATTTTTTTAAAAAAAAATAAGTAAATAAAGTTACATGCCTCTTTTGTTACATTCCTCAATGAACAATACTGAGTAAATGTATATTTTAAATTGTAAATGCTATATAGCCCACAGTACAAAAAAAATGTTTAATTACCCAAATTCAAATAGAAAAGGACCTATTCTTCAATTTTTTACACTGTTATAGTAGCTTTTTTAGTCATTTCCTTTTGTATTTGTTCTATGCCTTCTGCAGTTATAGAAGCAAAAATATATAGTGAAGAGAGGAGAGTTTACTTGAGGAGAAAGAAAGAAGCAGATTGTCATCTAAAAATAAAGTGCTATGAGTTGATGCTATAAGATGAAAAGGAAAAGATTTCAATTTTTAAGTTTAAAAATAGGCTAGCCAAAAATTCAGAGATAAAATTCACAAACTGCCTATTTCTTGGAGAAGGAAGTAATAACACCTATTTTGTGAAAATAATCTGCCAAAGAATCCATAAATTCTTATGACTTCAGATAGAAAAGTGAAGATCATTTGCAAAACCTGACAGTATTATTGCACTTGTTAGCAATGCAATTTGCCTGTAGGTTATGCTGCTGGGAGACATTCCTAAGTAACTTGGCTGTAAAACAGCAGGGAGCTAATGCTTCATTAACAAAAAAATGTTAAATAGGAATTTTCAGTCACTGACTTTGGGCAGAAAATTATTATTTTGGTATGATTACTTACTGTGCCTTTACACACTGCAGTACCTCTAACTATGTGATAGGCTATTATTATATCTATTTGATGCTATTATAGAGTTTGTTCTTGGCAGATGAGTATTTCTTTTAGGCCCTGTAAGCCTTAAAATATTCCTAGTTTTCTAGATATCTGCCTTTTTTTTTTTTTTTTTTGTAAAGGATGCAAGACTTCACATGTCTAATATTACAATTATATTCATAAAATTCATTTATCTTAAAGTTTCATATAGGTATACAATTGCATCCCCAAATTTAATCTATGTTTATGAAGGCTTTGATGTACATTGTATCTGATCACTTCCCATACTGTAAGTTTAAGATATATTTCTGCAATGTTAGTAGAGTGTCATGTTTCTGCGCACACGATACACGATAATGTATTTTCAATTCTTTTGGAAAAACAATTCTTTTTCGAAAAAGAAGAAAAAAGACAAGTACAATGAACCTGGGATTTTGCACCTCCTTAATCCAGCAAAACAGTGCTTTCACTTTTGTGGAGTATTAAAGTAGCCAGACTCTTTTTGCTCACTGACCTTAACAACACTGACAACTGTTGGTAACCTAACAGTGAAGTGGGATGACAGAGGCGAAATATGAGCAGGAAGAGGAGATTTTGTCAGTGAAATTCTACACATGTGGGCCCATTTTGCATCACCTTGTCACATAAATATTCTTGTTCAATTTACCCATCAATGACCTGGATGACAGGACAGAGTGCTCCCTTAGCAAGTTTGCTGATGATAAGAAACTGGGAGAAGCAGCTGATACCCCAAAGGGCTGCAATGCCATTCAGAGGGACCTGGACAGACTGGACAACTGAGCAGTGAGAAACCCTATGAAATTCAACACTGTAGGCTGGGGACTGACCTTCTGGAGAGCAGCTCTGTAGAGAAGGACTTGGGCATCTTGGTGGACAAGTTGACCATGAAGCAGGAGAGTGCCCCGGTGGCCAAGAAGGTCAATGGGATCCTGGAGTGCCTTAAGAAGAGCATCTCCAGCAGGTCAAGGGAGGTGATCGCTCTATGCAGCCCTAGTGGGGCCACATCTGGAGACTGTATCCAGTTCTGGGCTTCCCAGTACAAGAGGGATGTGGAGCTGCTGGAGAGAGTCCAGCGCAGGGCTATGAGGATGATCAGGGGCCTGGAACAT
>JAUBOD010000750.1:3189321-3205847 GCA_032353885.1 Nothura maculosa
AGGCTGCGAGAGCTGGGCCTGTTCAGCCTGGAGAAGAGAAGGCTGCGGGGGGACCTGATCAGTGTGTATAAATACCTCAAGGGAGGCAGTGAGGAGGATGGGCCGGCCTCTTTTTGGTGGTAGCCACCGATAGGACTAGAGGAAAGAGTCACAATCTGAAGCACCAAAAGTTCCACAGGAACTTAAGAAAAACTTCATTGACAGTGAGCATGAGAAAGCACTGGAACAGACTGCCAAAAGAGCTTGTGGAATGTCCTTCCCTGGAGAGATTCATAACCTGCTTGGACACAATCCTGTACCACGTGCTCTAGGTGACCCTGCGCATGCAAGGGGGTTGAACTAGATGATCTACAAAGGTCCCTTCCAACCTTAATGATTCTTTGATTCTGTGATTGTATTCTGCAAAATATGTGGCACTGATCCTGCAGCATTCATGTCTCCAGATGCAGAAACAGCTTGCTAACGTCTGCAAAGATTTGCCCGAGACAGATGGAAAAATGTAGAAGCCACTTGAGCAGTCCTCAAGGAGGTTGGAAATTACGTTATCATTAATTTCTTCATTAAAGGCACATTGTTGGAGGAAATCCGCAAACATAGTATGGGCAGCCCATAGAGAAACTTTTCACCATTTCTGTCTCACAGAGGTTTCTTTTCTGAATGCTCTTAGCTGGAAAATAAAATAAATTTTGGTGACCAGTGTGCAACACACTCCCTGAGAAACTGACTCTGCCTTACATTGAGTTTCATTGACGCAGGTAAGAGATGCTCAAACAGACTGAACTCTGTGAGGACTAGAGATGTTATTTATGATATCATAACTCCTTCATTTTTATAAGATGTTACTGGGGGTACTGTTTCGTGCTATACAGTAGCACAGTGGATTTGATATTGTGGTCTTGGCAGTTTTTTGGATTCTTTTTCCACAACATTTGTCTAATCACCTTGTTTTTCAGGTTGGCGTCAGCACAGAGTTTTAGAAATAGAAAATTGCTACATTTTATATAAATACACAGACATACATATATATGTATATGTATATAAATATAAAATATGTGACTGCTCTTCTGAAATACTTTTACTAACAACATACAAGCCTCCCTCTGGAAGAAGAAAGTACATATATAGGTAAAAGTGTTTTGCTACAGCTGCTTGATCAAAAGACAGATTAAGAGAAGAACTGGCTGAATCAAATCCGGAAATGATCATTCAGAATGTCAGGCTAGAGGATTTTTCCCTCTGAAAGGCGGTTAAAAATGATTTAACAAAAAATGTCATTACCTATTGATGAAGGGAACAACAGCGTTGCCAGACTTCTGCACCTCATTATTACAAACACAGCAGCAGAAGTCAGGATGTTCTTTAAGGAATTAGCTTTTAAACCTACCATCTTTATGTTTCAGCACATTATCAAATGAAGGATAATGAGATAGCTAAAAAATGGAGGAAATCCAAGGCACCGATGTCTTTCTCTAAAGCTTGGAAGAAATTTAAAGTGGAATTTTATAAAAGTGTCGCTTTATCTGTCTCTATTCGGTATTTTCAGTGATAGCTGGGATAGATGGAATAAAGGAAATGCATGCAGAAGACACTAAGCTGGGCAGAACTGCCTGCTTTTTGGGGAATAGAATGAATATGAAATGATAAAATAAATGCTCTTTAGTTCACAAAATGACTTTAAATACAAACAAATATAAAGTTCTATGCATAGTAGGGAAAATCAAATGCACAAATACTAAGTAAGAATTGGAATAAAGAGCTGAATTTTAAGAAAAATATTATTTGCAAGTTTGAGTGGCTTAAAATCCCTGAATATGAGTCGATAATGTGGTACTGATGCAAGAAAGGTTAACCTCAGCTTCATAAAAACATTCCTAGCATTACAAAAAGCAGGGAGCTGAATGGTTCCCTTCAGTTTGTCTCTGCTGAAGCATGGAAAAATGCATTCATTTTCTAGGGAATAAAAAAGCAGAAAAATCTGAAAGACTCCACAAGAAGGCAGCAAAAAATGAAAACATCGGAAAACAGAAGTTATTTTCTAGGCCACAAAACAGAAGACTAACAGGATATTTGACAAGTGTTCCAATTCAGGATTCATATGAAATTGATCTTTCAATACTAGTTTAGGAAAAGAAAGAATGTATTTTAAAGCATGTGGCCAAGCAGCCCTTGTGTATGCTACCATATCTGTGGGCCCCTCTAAGTACTGGTCTGCTCAAATCATGCTTAGTTGGAGGGAGGGAGTTATTTTTGTTGGAGGGAGGGAGGGAATTACCTTCCCCTAATTGGCTTAGAGATGCAAACATAATTTCTAAAACTTAATCCAACATCTAAAAATGCTCCTAGAAAATGCATTCTGGGCTATATAGCATATTTTCTATGTCTGTACTAATTGAAAATATAAAGTTATGGGAAGATGAATGCAAATGAATCTTCTCTCTCATAAAATAGAAAAAAAAATAGATGGCAGAAACAATTTAGTTAGGCTAACGACTGCAGAAAAATGAACTTCTCCCAAAATAAATCCAGGGAAAATTACATAGTATTGAGCATAAAATAATATATGTCTGGGCATTAACTACATAAAGAGGAGGAAAATCTTCATTGAAAAAATAATTTCATGTACTCTGAAAATTATCAAGGAATTACTAAGTGTTTTGATTTTTCTCAGCCTGTAGAGATTTCTCAGCCTCACAGTTCTACATTTCATACATGCTTCACCTTCCCAAAACTGCAATGTAAGCTGCCACTAATAAAATACTCTTCCTTAATAGTGACAATGGAGAAATAGAGTTTCATATTTTAGAGGACCCTCTGCCCCCACTTTAAGAGTTCACACTGGCCAGAATTCATGTGAGCAGTTGCAGCTCAGTTCTACCTTCTGATGTTTCTTGTCACAAACGTGGGTCCCTTTTCTTATTTGGCCCTAGAAGGGGAAGGAGGGAATTCCTTCTATTTTTTCACACTTGCATTGTACCTGAAGCTGTTGATGGGACACTGGGAAGAGGCTGGTTGCACAACAGTGTGGATGTAGCTGGGGAGGCAGGAGCTCTCTAGCACAGCAGAAAGAAAACATTCAACTTGGAGAACATCCATCTCACTGAGTCGTGTACTTCTACCTAGAGGCTACTTGATGTACGAGCAAGAACAGCAAGAAATGGGAAAGCAATATCACTGAAGGAGGAACAGAGGGACAAATCTGGTCTGTAGGTCTCTTCCTTTGGCTAAAGAACCTAGGGCAGCTACTTGTGGGCCACTGAGTTAAAGATGTAGTCATCTCATCCACCCCTATCTTCAAAGATCAACCTCTTTAACTTCTAGTTCCTCCATGCTCCCTGTCCAGATGCCTTTGCTGTTCTACTTTATTTCTAAGCTTCAGAAGTCTCCATTAACTCTAATTGCTACAGCTAACTTATTCTATGCTAATCCAAACACAGCTGCAATAAGATATAAATAAATACTTTAATGCTGTCCTTCCACTATCATCCTTCACAGACTGTTCAGTTATCAGCTACCAGTACAAGCATGCACAGGATTAGTGCTTTATAAGATCACTTTAATCTTATTGATTTAACAGTCTTGGTTTCATCATGTCTGGCTGAGCTAGGTGTGGGCTAAACTCCAATTTAGGTCTTTATACACTTGACTATGGAGAAGCTGCCAAAGCCCTGAGTGTACAAGGGTCACAGTCTCTCCTTGCCCTTGGGGGTTTGGTGGTGCTGGAGGCCAGCTCTGAGACATGACAGCATTGTGACCTTACTGGACACAAGCTCAAAGAGCCTTATGAGAAAGAGGAGCCAGGGCCTCAGTGGGGTCTCATTTAAGCAGCATTTAAGCACAGGCCCTTGCCCTTGTTCTTGCCTTAGCTGTATGTGCACTGCCAGGCCACGTACATCACTGACCCTGCCACACTGATGTGACTTCACAGCTTGACCTTGACCCTGCTTCATCTCTGTGGACATGTCTAGCAGTCCCTGGACTCTGGCTGACCCCACAGAACTGGACTCTGTCTGACCCTGACTCACCAGCCTTGTAGTCACCAGCTCTTCTTATTGGGTTGCAAAGGACCACCTCTCTTGTCAGAGAGGACACCATTCCCATCTTCACTGGCCGAGACCAGCTCATCTTCCCCTGCAGCACATTCCACTTCTGCAGCTATCTGGCAGGTGCAATTTAGCTGCTTAAATTGTCAGAAGTCCTCTCTGAGCATTTGTATGAAATGGGAACACCAGACTCAGGAGCGCTAGGTCAGGCAGCCATCAGGAGCTAGTTGCCAAGCTGACATTGCACTTAAATCTGTGGCTGCAGCAAGGAGGAGGTAAGATAATATCACTGAGAGCAACTTTATCCCCTGAAACAGCCTCTGATAGCTGACTCAGATTGCACCGACCTGTCTTTAGGTGGCTCAGAGTGCTATTTTCTGTTTCTTCAGTAAGTCTTCTTTTTGGAAAGGAACCCTTACTTCCAGACTGTGAATTCATTCAAATCTGGATTTACTTTACTGTAAATCCTTAGCATAGATGGACAAGAATAAAATAAGCTAGGAAAAGTTAAAAATTAGATGCCTACTCCCTGCATTGGATAAAGAGCAGTTCTCCTGGGTCTTGCTATCTCTTCTCTACCAAATGGGTCTCTTCTCTCCCTGTGCCCTGAGCTCTGTGCCTCACAATGAATTTCACAGAACTTTCTCATTCTGAATTCCCAGAGCTTTGGCAAGAATTGTACTGCTATACTTAGCTTGAGAAAAGAAACATATTTAGGATGGTTGATATATATTAGGAGGAATCCAACACAAATGATAACACTTTACAGGTATTCGATTTTTCCAGGACTCTTCATGTATTCTGGTGTAAGCACTGCAATTTGTCCTGAACTGCATGGATGGGACAAACTTAGAGAGATTCATAGAAATTGATAGGTTTTCTGGGGTGTTTTTTTTTGGCCTGTTTGTTTCAGAGTTTGTTTTTTTCCTCTTGTCTACGGGAGGAACAGAAGAATGAAAAGAGTAATCATCTTTTAAGGTGTTTTGATTTCAGTTGACATGTCAGCGGGAATGTGGGCTTTCAGGCTATTTCTGTCAATGGTCTTATGTGAGAACGCAAGGTGTTCTGTGTGCATACATAGTAGGTGACTGTCACAACTAAGCTGAAAATGTCCTGCAATATTTTTGACAGTGCTAACCATGTGGATCTATATGAGTATGATATCTATTGCATCTGAAATGGCATGAACAAATAGCAAGAGGAAATCTCTGAGGTGATTAAAATAAAATGGGCAAGATTCATGTTTTAGGTAACTGACTGAGTATATAAGTCTATTGACTTCTATACTAGATTTCATTAGCTATTCTGAGGGTAGCTGCTACCATGGGATACTGCATGGGAGATCATGACAGCATCAGGCCTCCTTTTCCTATATTCACTCCATTCTTTCCTCAGAGGTGTTAGAAATATCTTTTTCTTAACATTCTCCCTGAATAGTCACCAGTTCCATGCAGTGGTATGGAAATTTTTGAAACTTTTCGGCCAGGTTCATGCTGGATCTAGTGGGGAAGAGTCGAGTGAAGGCTCTCATATTCCCATGCAGAAAAGGTGGGAACTGCACTTCGGGAATGCAAAGTGTGTAGGCGGGAAAGGATCCTAAAGCGCTTGGAAAATAATTGGAGAAGACAGGAAAAGGAAGGATTAGAGTAAAGCTGTACCGCTGTACTGCTGTTTATTTCTGTTCTTTCTTTAAGGAATTTATTTTGGGTCACTGAATGGAAATTGGACTTTATCAGGAGACAAACTCAAACAAAGTCATTGTCATGACTCAGATCAACTCATGCATGTCAGCGTGGGGGCTTGAGTCACAGAAAGCAGGTCCAGCTCCACCTCAAAAGATACCAAAGAACAAAATCAATTTTCAGAAAGCAGAACAGTAGGTTGATTAAATTGAACGAATACTAGGAGAGCAACCATAATAGATCTAATTATTGCTAAGGCCATGAAAGGAGAAGTCTCAATAACAAAGTGGAAAAATGTAGCAAAACTACACAAGGTCAGGGCTGTGGCTTCCCTGCAGTTATTGTTGATGTTATTACTTCAACAATTTTTTTCCTGTTGAGAAAATTACTATTTATTCCAGAAATGTACACATATTGTGTAATACCTCAGAATATAGTATTGAGTCAATAACTTTGGAACTGTTTGCTCACAGACTTCCCCCTCCTAGGTCTCTTAATAGCATGGGAAAGTGATGATTGCTACAGTGCTAAGCATCCTCTTCTTTTTTGGTCCTGCAGCTCCATTGCAGCTGAAGGTACGATGTTGTCTGACAGAATAAAATGTAATGTGATTCAAATTAGTGCTTTACTCATTGCTTTGGTTTTGCTTTCTTTTTTGCTTTTGTTTGCCTGAATTGTCAGTTATCAACATGGACGATATAGATAATTTAGCAAAGAATTATATTGCAAGTAACATGAATGATTCTTAATTAATTCTTAGTAACCAAGATTTAAATGAATAAGATCTTTTTCTTTTGAAAAAGACTCATTTAATTACATCTCCTTTTGCAGTTCTCTAGTTCAGAGTTTCTTTTTTGATGCTGTAATTAATGTAAACATACATGAGTCCTAAAATCTTCTTTCTTTTTCTTCCAAAACTATTTTGACAGTTTGCTTTCTGTTGCCTTACTTCATTTAGGTGCTGTCACCTGAGAGAAAATACAATGGTCACAGTTTGATGATATTTCTTGAACGAGTTTTAAGCCACTATATTAACATGTTTATTTTTTGCACACTTCACTCATCTTCTTTCTATCCACATTTAAATTTAGCAGGGCATTATTTCAAGCAGGAATATGAGGTTACAGTAACAGTAAAATAAAACATTTTTATTTCCTCACCATTCCTGAGGATCTGTTCTTCAGAAAAACCTCTCAACATTTTTCTCCTCTACACATGGGTTATTATCACAAGTGCCTTTGTTTCCACATTGCCTAAAAATCCTACTCATTTATTTTGAATCCTTGTCCCCAAATTCTCATATGTTCCCACCAGCTAGGCTTAAAAATTTTATAGCTGCTCTTTGCAGTGTTGAAATACATTAATTCTATTTCAGGAATTCTAGTACATAAAATTTACCCTATTACCCAGCAAGAAAGCAAACTTTCCATTGGTTATTAAGGTAAATAAAGACATTTTTCTGTTGCTGCTGTTACAGGGGAAAGTTTGTGATGCTTGCTAGTCAATGAGAGATTAATATCATAATAGAATGCAAAAGATTATATATTTTACAGAATATAATCCTATCACAAGGGTTAATATATTTTGACCAAAATGAGTTACAGAGCAAGTAAAGATAACTCAGTATCTTAACTAGTGTAATGAAGAAGTTTATCTGTTTGAAATATTCATTTTCTAAAGATGGTTTCAAAATATGATAAAGAAATTGGTTCTTGGGAGCTTTTCTCAATCATGAGCCTGAATACTATCCCTTTGCAAGAAACATTATCGCTAAAAATAAAGCTATTATTTTTCATAATGTTAACTCTGATCCTTTATTTTTTCATTTTCTTTCTGAAGTAACTTCCCCCATACCATTTTATTCCACCATACCATTTTATTCACCACAGACAGGGTGAATAAAAAAGGTGAGGTGATGCCTCATATCCCTTGAAGGAGGGGGACACAGCAACCTCTTCTGCTTCCCTGTTTCTTAGCATTCCTGAAGTTGGGCGGAACTAAGGGGTCCCTACCACAGCTCTGGCCTTTCAACAAATCAGAAACCTTATCTTCAAGGTTTCTGTGTGTCTCTGTATGTATTGCTGCAGCAAAAATCATCTGGTTCTCAGCACTTGCTTGAAGTATAATAATAGCTGAATGTACCTGAACACAATATCCTTCAAAAATGCTGCCTTAGAACTGCAGATTTGTGGGTACTTTCAGTTTCATTGTGCTCTGACTACCATAGGTTCCTCCTGTCAAAATCCCTGGGCCAGTGAAAATCAATGTTTTAGAATGTCACCAGAGCAGAATAAACAATTTTGTACTATCTGTAAAACTGACATTGAAAAATTATGAATGCATATTCCAATGCATTGTAAATGGATTATAAAGTGAGACCAGGAAAATTAATGATGTTTTTGAATTATATGTCTATTAAAAGTGATCCTTATTTTGCTCTAGGTCTATATTTCATTTTTCTGTTAAAAATGTTTAATTTTAGTATTAACCTAGCATTAATGAGAATGTCATCTATCTTGACCTTAAGGGACATAATATGCGTTTTATTGTTTCCATTTTTTATCTCTAAAGCACCACAGAAGAGATTAGTGATCTTTTTCTTCCCTTTTCAATGTAAAAAGTATTGCAACAGTGATAATAAAGCACATTCATTACTATACTTCTATTTTTAAATTATTCTGTACATTCAGTAATTGAATGTGCTGTTTTGAAAACACACGACCTGTCACATGTACAAAAAATTCTTTGTAATATCTGAAGAAATATTAGATTGAATCTGAAATCACAGCAATGGAATATTTTTTATTTCTCAAACGAAATGATGTTCTACAGGAAATTAACCTGTATCATCTCAGTTAAATCATCTCAGTTATTCTCTGAGTTATTAGGTATCCCATGCCAGACGCTATTACAGGGTGAAGCAGTTATTTCTATTAATCTCCATAACAGCTCTGTATGTTTTGTGTTTACGTTAGGTTACATATCTTCCATTTGATAGTAATTTTCTGTCTGGTTTAAATCTCAATGACCTTATCAATGAACCCAACAAAATTATTTCCTCTCGGACATACTGCATTGCATAAACAGGAATAATTTGGCTTCATTATGCATTTCATTGTTAAGGCCTGTGGATCTGAGTTACATAACTATATAACACAAAATAGTTCCTTAATATATGCAGTGTTCATTTGGATATGCAAATAACCACTGAAATGGATCTTTATTTTCTTTCAAGCTGTTAACTTACTGAAATAAGTGTAGCTATTGTGTTTTCAAGTTGAAATGTTTAGCGTATAACTACTATTTTCCTGAAGAGGATCATTTTAAGTATATTCCTGCTCTAGACAAGAATAGAAGTTTACTTCTTTGCCCAAACAAGCAACCTTGACTACAATGCTCTTTCAGTAATAAATACTCCTAATCAGCTGCTTATAATAATCATGAGATCAAAAAATATTCACAGAAGAAATTCCCCAATATCTATGTGAAATGCATATTTTCCAAAAGGATTCTAAGGTACGAACAAGCCACAAAGTCTTTTACATTTGTAAAAGACAAAATTTCCAAATTTATCCAGAAGAATTATTCCATTTTTTTTAACTATTTCAGCTTCTTCTGCTATATGCTTTATGAAATATCCTTAAGAAAGATACAGATGAAAATGTTTGGGGATGAGACAAAAAGAATTGCAGAGTATAACAAATACGTAAGTACTTACTTTTTGGCACTGATTCTGGTGACCCTGATTGAAAAGGGAACAGATTTTATCAGTGAGTGTTCTTAAAATGCCTGCCCACCTCCAAGTGAATGTTTTAGGAAGAATTTTTCAATTATTATTTGTTTATTCCAATTGTGTGACCCTTTCTATGAGTCCTAGATTTACTGCTTTATCTTCACATTGCAACCTAAAGTTTTATTTAACTTCTTTAATAATATAGACTTCTTTAGACTATAGACTATAGATTTCTTAACTTCTTTAATAATAATGTTTGCAATTGGGTTCACTCTATCACTCTTACATTTTTTTTTAAGTATTTCACTATGCTCACAGCATGACTTAGCTGACCCATTATGTACCTAACTGGATGCAAATGTCTTACATAGAGGTTAATGACTTCAAGCATAATCATTGCCATTTATTTTCTGAAATTTTAATTGTATATAGTAAGTGAAATAGTCAGCTTAAATACAAAAATATTACTCACTTTTAATAATGAAATCTTTAAATAAAATTAATCAAATATTTGTATAATTTAAAATATCTGTAATCTGATCCTTTTTATCCATTTGCAATTGTTAAACCATAATTAACTTGGTGGTAGCAAAGAATATTTTTTATTTTAAGCTACTTCCCTGCAGTATCAATAAAAAAAAGAAAAAAACAATATTCTCGTTTGATTATAAGCAGTATAAATGGGAAATCTCCTCATTGTGAATGGAAATCCAGGCTTTAACTCAATCTTATATTCAAAATATCTAGTAAAGCAAGGACTCAACCAGATCTCACTTCACATTCTGTGTGTGTCATTAACCATATGATCTTGCTGAAACCTGTGCCCCACTTCATCTACTTGCAATATGAGTCCAATTGCTTCCTTCAAAACAACAATCAGATAGTTATTAAAAGCACTTTGGGATGTTCAAATAAGAAAGTCTCCTAAGTGCTGCTTGGCATTCACTGTTTTCCAGACTAACTTTTAACCTTACTAAACTCTACTAGTATCCTGATAAGCAAAAATAGCTGACAGGCAGCTTTCTGAACTCCAGAGATGCCCACTCTGCATTAGCTATGCTTCTTGTGGCCATTACAGAGCAAAAGCACTCCTATTCTGCCCCAGGAAGTAGTTTCCAAAGGCTAATATCCTCTCTCCTATAGCGTGTTCATATTTGTCAAGTCTCTGACAACATCCTAAGACATTCACCTTTGCTCATCAACCTTCCTCATGCTCCAATGCTGGGTACTCTCAGACATTTGTAGAATAAAACAGTGGCCTTTCTCCTGTACTCTATTAGATCTGTTCGGAAATGTACTCATGAAAAATAAATAAATCTGACTAGCTTCTGTGCAGCATAAAAGCTACAGGTTATGTGCCTTTGTAGCAGGGCCTTGCCTTCCAAGCAACCAAGCCAGCAGGGTACACAAAGGCCTAAAACTTGTACCACAACCTTGCTTTTTCCTGTGATGTATCCTCTGAGCTGATGTCATGTTTGTGGGAGAACTTAAGGGAAGATGGAGAAAGAAGTGAGCATGGCAATTAGCAGGAGAGGGCAGAAACCTGCCTGCAAAAGGGATGCCTGTTTCCCCCTCTGCTATTTTCCTCTAGGAATGGTTGAAGGATGACTGCAATAAAAATATAATGCACACACAAAATAAAACAAAACAAAAGAAAAAGAAAAAAAAAAGAAAAAAAGACCCAAGCCCTTGAATGTTTCCCTCTTCTTCTATTGCTTGTTCAAAATAATTCCTCATAAACACACTCTGTAAGAGTGGCATTGACTCTCCCTCTGGAGAAATGACTTGCCTCTTCCAGATCAGATTAAGCCCTTTAAGACAAAAAACATGTAGCAATTTATTCTGAGCAGCTCTTTGACCCATCTGCCTTCCCCAGTGATGCCTCTGCTCTCCTGCATACATAGAGCTGACTGATAGATTTCTTTTTAATGCTATATCCCCTTGGGCTACAAGACTTCTAGTATCTGCAGTCACATGCACGTTTGAGTTCCCTTCTGTCTGCACTTTGCTCTCTTTCTCTTGTGTAGGATTAGGATCAGCAAATTCTCATATTTATTTATAAACAAAAACATAGTATTGATAGAATTTCTGGAAAGGCAATGCCTGTAGCTGCTTCAGAACTCCCCTTTTCTCATTGGCATAAAGGAAGAATTATGCCAGCATAAATCTGCAGTAAATCTTTAGTAAAGTAAATCTTCTAATGTATTTTTTTACCAAAAAATGATTGTAGCTATTATATATAATCATGAATTGTTACTATGATAATTAATTCTATAATTGGAAAACAAAAAGGAAACTGGAGGTACCTGAAGCTATTTTTCAGAAGACAAGGGAAGGAAACACAGAACTCACCAGAATATAGAAGATGGTGTTTAAAAGGGTGGAGAAGAAAATTATGTAAATCTCAACAATCTTCAATCTTTCAAATTCAAATCTAAAATGGGTAAAATATTAGTTATAGGCCTGTTCTGTGCAAAGCCTATATGTTCCTAAGACAAAAACTGGAGTATCAGCTCCTCTTGTATTAAATATTAATTAAATTATTAATTAGATAATTTCTGTCTTCTGAATCGAACTTACAAGATGACTTCTGACAGAGCTGTCCTTCAGGAATATTGAGTCTCTTCATGGAGAAGACCCCTTTTGCCTTTGGCCTAGGGTCAGGGTCAAAGCTGAGTGAAAAGGGAAATCTACAATTAGAGAGGGGTTGGAGGAAGACAGAAAAAAGGATTATGCCTGGAGGAAGTTTAACTAGCAGAAAGGTCCAAGGTTCTGCCTAGGGTTAGGGCTGAGACAACTGGGGAAAAAAAAACAGAGCTTCAGCTGGAGTGGATTTGGATAAGGGCTGCCAAAATGTTATATTCAAAATAATGTGGGCAAAAGGAACATATCATAACTATAGAGTCTAATTAATCTTTTAACAGTCAAATTATTTAATTAGTCCAGAACACCCCATTAATAGTCCTTGAACATAATTTTTAGTATCTACCTATTCTCTGTTGCTGAGCATGTCCATCCAATGTCCCTCTGGGACCAAAGGTTGACGGGTTCAATATTCCTCCTTGAGGAAAGAAGACTTGGAGGAGGAGAGAGGTGTGTTAATAGCCCTCCTCTTATTCTGCATTGCAGCCATCACAGATCATATTCTTTACAGCAGCTTTCATTTTCCTTGGGGAAAAAAAAAGTGTAAACAATTTTTAGTATAATGGCTCTGAATGTTTCACACTACATTAATGTAACTTGCCAAAATGCATAGACATATTTAGACATTTTGTGAAGCCCATGGGATCCTCCTTTATACTAAGATTATTGCTTCAACATTTAACACAGTGGTCACTCACTACACAGACATATTATAAATATAAAATCTGCCATAGAATTTATTTCAGGGGTAATGTCACTCTTGAAATAAGCTTATTTCCAGGAGCAGTCTTATGCAAAATTATTATTTAGAATAAGAGAGATAACTGAAAAATCATCTCTGTGTGCTTTCTTATATTCACATCTGTGAAATGTGGAGTGGAAAGGAGACCTGGGAAGAGGTCTCTGGGAAATATCCTATAATTTCAGTAAGCAGTCTTTTATCTTATGCTGGATGTTTTTTAGTGAAAGCATGCAAGAGGAGAAGTATTTGATTGGTTCCAATTTCAACAGCTGAACTCATCCAGAGCACTCTTATTCTGTGAAAATGCATTAAAAAAATTATAACAGGGAGCATTCTGAAATGTATACTAAAAAAAAAAGCAACAGAATAAAATTTATACTAAGTTTTTAGTTAAAACAAGGATTAGATATTTCAGTATTTGAATGGTTCAGGATATTTCTCATTCTACAAATCTTATATCACTTCTATCTTGAGAATATTAATTTTCATGAGGAAAGAAGATTTAAAAGCATTTTAATTACTTGTGCATATCATTTTGTCTGCAGATCCAACCTTTTCTGGGTATTTCTGAAAACTAACTTTATCATTTGAGAATGGAAAGTTATCTATTTTTAGTTTGCTCTATTTAATCAAGAAGAATTCACATGGCCCTGCATACACCAAGTGCCACCATACTCCCCAAGAGCAAACAACAAACTTTTGGCTCTTAGTATGAAACAAAAGCAACTACTACCTGTCTTTGGAAACAGGAGACTTCAAGATCAGTATTATTATTTTATTTGCCTGCAATTACAAGGATTACCCTTGAAGACATATCTGTGAAACTGTACACTTCTTACTTCATAAAGGCTAGTGTATAACTGTTTTCTAGTAATATGGCAATGTTTCCTTGATAAGTAAGGTTTCTGAAAGAGAAGCTGGCTGATTTCAGCTCAAGCAGGCAGTAGCTATTTGGCTTCTTTATTTTTCACAAACGGTAAATGTAAAAGGGAAAATAAGAGTTCATATGAGTAAACATTTGCTTATCTTTTGTTCCATTATGTAGCTGGAAAATATAAAGCACATAATCATAGTTATGATTTGTTAGAGAGTATATCAGCAGAGTCTAGTTAAGAAATAACAAGAATTTCCTAAGGACTAGCTAATAATGTTCTCAGAAAGAAGAAAGATCACTCTCCAAAACCTCATGAAGTAATAAAAAAGTAAAACATTGAAATATTGAATCTAAAAATAAATAAACATAACAGAAACTGTGTTCTCACTGTTCAATCTGATTTTCTTGGCATAAGTAATCTGTTACAATGCTTCTACATTCAATAGTATAAAAAATAAAACAGAATTAAAAAAAAAACAATCTTGCACTGTCTCTTTTCTATTCTTTTTTTCAACTCTTTTTTTTTGTTATTCTCTGTATCTGCAATCAACTGGTATTGTTACATCAACGTCATTTTGTGTTCATGTTTTCTCTTTGGTTTCTGGCCTGTGGGTCAACTTTTATCCTTTTTTTTTTCCTTTTTTTATCGTAAATTGCTCTTTTAGAGTTTTATTTCAAAAGAAAAGAGTTTTTTAAATTTTTTCTCTTTGGAATGTTAGGTATCAACTTACACCTCTTGTGATTAAGAATCACTGAATCATTTCACTGCATAGTAAATTGTCTAGTAATGTGGGAAATACTTTTTGCTGTTCCTCTACTTTTTGCTGTTCCTCTACCTGAAATATTAAAAAAAATAGTTCACATGGGTACATATTAACCTTGAATATATTTGAACATATTTGTCCAGATCCACATGTAGAGCTCCATTCTTCAATGCAACACTTTTGTTCCTATGATCCAGTCAAATGTCAAGTATTTAAGCCATGGGATGAAGATGTATATAAGCATTTGCAGAGGATTTGTTCATCAGTTTTCCAATTCATATAATAGAGAAGACTTCACTATGTTGCTGTCCAAGGACCTTACTTACAGTACAGCTTCCTTGAGCACAGAGTTTTTCTGCCATCAATTATTCCCACTGCCTTTATGAGATAGCTCACCATAAACCCTTCAAGAATGAAAACTTCAGATCGTAAGACATGAAAGATCTGGGTCTACAGGTTTCATCTAATAATATCAAGTTCACTGCAGAACCATAGCCTCTTGGTTTATAAAACATAAAAAGCTCCAGGCAATCACTGTGGCTGTTGACTTTCTTCTCATTATGGCACTTACTTATAGCATTAGTCCTAGTGTCTCACCTTCAGGGGTAAAGACTGAAGTGGATATAAACATTTGTTTCTTCCACACTGGAGGTGACAATATTTTTTTAATGGAATTCTCAATAATTACTCAGAAAGGAAGAGAACTGCTAATCCTTTGTGGGCTGGAAGCAGTAGTGAAAAAGTGCCATGGTAGTGAAGATATTAAAGGAACATGTGACTACTAGAAAATATAAAGTGGATGAAGACTAGCAGAAATTATTTATTCAAAGCCCTAGGAATTAAATCCCTCCAGGAAAGGTCCCTCAAGGGCTAGGAAGAGATGGGAACATTCTCGTGTTTTCCTCTGAAGCATCCACTGTAAGGCTTCCTATTTCCCATTGCATTTTGACAGTCTGTGAGGATGATACTGGACTGACAGCTAAGGAGGTATAAGTTGGCAGATTCAGCAGTGACTGAAACTTGGGCAAATAAGAACTGAATAAGACAGAGGTAAAAGCCTGTCAATGTATGCAGCAGAAGAAAAAGGTCACATATATATTAGAGTTAACAGAAAATGAAGGAATGCTTGCTTGCACATAGCACTGCAGAGTCAGGAAAAGGATATTGTGTTAATCACACTTATTAATCCTAGACAAAAATAATCTATCTGTATTAATGTGATGAAAACAAAGTTCAAAACAGTGTAACTCCAAGGAGGGCAGTTAAATAAGACAGTTCTTAATTTTTCTAGTTCTCACTACAACCATGTTTTCACCCATCATTTTCAGGTTTCAAGCTCCCAGACCTCTAGAGGAGCTGACCCAAGTGCTGAGCTGCCTGGCTGGGTGAGTTACACATCAGCTTCTGCTGCTAACTGCCTGCTCTCCCCACCAGCTGCAAGCAAAGCCTACAGAGAGGATCCGACCCCATCATCTCTTGGGAGCTCCCCCAAGAGAAGCAGACCACATGCACTAGCAGATAGAAAAGATAAAACAGTGTGACCCATCAGAAGTCTCTCTGCACCCAAAATACTAATTCATTGCATATATATGCTTCTAAGCACATGAAAAAAAATATTTCCGTAAATATTGCAGTTATGACTTTGATCAGAACTATAAAACTCTATTTTTTTGTGCTACACAAGCAGTTCATGTCAATTTTGTGGCTGGATTGCCTGTCTGTCTTGTGGCTGCCTCTGTCCTCAGGACACGTAGAAAGAAGCCTCTGAAGGAATGGGAGGGCCAGATTTGCTCTGAAACAAGCGAGCATTCAGTGCTTAAACCAATATTTTTCATGTAACATGGGGCAAGGGAGTAAGACATCCAGGGGACTCAATAACACTATCCGTACCTTGGGTCCTCATAAGAATGCTCTTGAGGAAAGAGGCTTCATTTGTGGCCTAGCCTCAAACAAACAGGACAGAAAGCAGGCTTTGGTTTGGTTTGGTTTGGTTTGGTTTGGTTTGGTTTGGAAACCAGAGAATACTGGAAGGATCTCAGCATTCCCAG
>JAUBOD010000750.1:3205947-3231269 GCA_032353885.1 Nothura maculosa
TTTGGTTTGGTTTGGTTTGGTTTGGTTTGGTTTGGTTTGGAAACCAGAGAATACTGGAAGGATCTCAGCATTCCCAGATTACCAGATAGGACTGGAAAGAAATAATTTCCAAAGTGACACTGCACTATAACAGATTACAATTTCTTGAGAATCTGTTCATTTGTTTTGTCTCACTCAGGTATTCTGAGTTTCTTTTTTTGTTGTTGTTTTACTCAAAGGAGTTATTTTATTCGGGTTTGTATATTCTCTTGAAAGGCCACTTTTAAGACAGATACATTTGGTTGTCTCTAGGGCCCTCTTTGCTCCATAAAAGAATGGCAGTCTCCTCTAAGCATTTCACCTTGCTCAGGACTTCCTTGCAAAAGGCTTGATTAATTCAGATGCTTCCAGGAATATATACTGTGGGTGAAATACTGCTCTCATTTTCCCAGATTAACTACATTGCCCATAATGCTTAGGTAGCTTTCTTACTTTTGGAGAGAGGCTTTTCTCAGCAAAATCTATGATCTGAGAGCAGAAAGGAATCAGGTTCTGTGCCATGTCTACATGCCAGGGACTCACAAGTGATAATTTTGACTTAAAATACCTTTCCTTACTTAGAATGTATATTTGCTACTGATGGAAATCAAATAATTGCCATATGAAGTCATTCTTCCACACACTTTCTGCAACTGTTAAAATCTTTTTTGTAGCAGCTCCATTCACAACTCCTACAATCCTAGGGAATTGCACAAATATTTTCCCTTCTCCCAGAGCAATCTGGTATTTTACACAGAAAAAAATCTTCCACAAGCATTCTCAACAACTCACTTGTACTTTCAGGCCAAATTACAATAACTGTTCACAGTGATTTTATAGATTTATATGGGGGTAATGACCAAAAGTCCTCTGAGCAAGTAGTGGAGGCAAAAAGATGGAGAAGCAGCTAGCAGATAAATATTGTCCAAGAATTAACTGATTTTCTCTAATCAGGTCCCAAGGAAGTTCATTAAAGTGTATGAAGTTCAAATTTTCTTTGCCTGAAATCCAGTGAGTGATAATTAATGAGGGCTGTGACATCTGTGCCAGTGTTTGGAATGCCAGCAGCTATATATTACTCAAGCTTTGAGAGACTGGGCAGTTATTGAACCACATTTGTTTTTAATAAATTAAAACAGGTAGCCTTCAGGATAGAGGAGAAAGCAATTCAGTTTTACATCTGTTTGTGAACACCTACCCTTCCCTTACACAATGTCTTGTAATAATAATATTTTTGTCTCAGGCAGGACTGGAGCTATCGCCTGCATCAATCCTTGAGGCTGTCTATGTATGGTAATATGTGCTTTTTGTTTCATACAGTAATTTTAATAACTTCCCACAGCCAATCTTACTAAAAAGGAATACTATTCTGAAAGCTCACTTGCCTAAAGATAATTATACCAAACAATCAGAAGGCAAACACTTATCTCCCCTCTCTTACCTAATCTTGAATTCTGAGAGATCTGTCTCTGAGACAAATTTTTATTTCTCCCAAATTTGAAATAATTTGCAAATGTGCATTCTCAAAACCAGAATCCATTATTGATGGGAGAACACTGGGAGCAATGTAGCTCATTACTTTTGATATGTAGCCTTTATAAATCTGATTACCATAAAATTGTTAAATCTTTTCTGTAGAAGACACAAAAAGACCCCTCATCACAACTGAATATTTTTAGCATCATCCACCTTAAAGAAAGAGATTCATTCATTATACTCTTATTTTCACCCAGGAAAAAGTAATGTTCCTAAGCAGTAGCACTGTTTTCAAATTCAAAATCACTCATTAAAAACATAAATTAAGAAGTCGTTCACAGTATTGTTCTATACTGCAGCAGGGTTATTGTACTGTGGGTAGAGATGATCAGCTACACAAAAGTCTGCATGATTTTTGATTAGAAGCAAGTTTTCTGCAAAAACATAAGTAAAGCAATTACAGTTGCCTAGCACCATCCACCTGATCCTGCAAAGAGATAAGGCTAAATCATGCCAATGCACGGGAGCCGCCTTATGTCCATTTAGTCCCCTAGGTGGGTGCTCTGGATTAGCTACAATCCAGCTATAAAATGATGAAAAGAAAAGAAAAGAAATAGTTATTTATAATTATTAAAAATACAACAGCCTGTGTCAGTAATCTGCATCAATTGTAGAGTAACCTTATCACAGGATCATGAGATCATTTATTTGTTAATTACACATCAGAAATTTAAAATCAAGGCCTATATTTAAGATAAAATGATTTGACAAAGTAACAAAACTGGTGAGGCAAAGGGCAAGAAAGAATACATAGCTGACCAAATCATCTCCAAATGGCATCATGGTTTTTGTACATGCCAGGAGTAATCATGCAGAAATTGAATTACATTGGTGCAAGTGCATTTGCCCCAGAAAACTTCATATTGACAAGTGAATCACAATGTAAACAGTCTGGAATGCTGCAGTTTGGCTAACTCTCTCTCTCTCTCTTACCAAGTCAAGTTTAATTACTACCTTACATTTCAAATTAAAGGGATGTTTTTTGTTTCAGCACTCTTTAACATAATAGTTAGGCTTTGATAACTTAGGATTAGCTTGGATATCCTTGAGAACAAAATGGTGGGAAGTCTAAACAGGATTAAAATTGGGTTAGATTCCATGTTATGCCAATATTCACAGACCAGAGTTAAGCAAAGCTGCTTAGTCTTCCAAATATACTTCATGTATTTAGGAAGAGAAGATATGTTATAGAGTAGCAGAAGTTCTGCTCCCATGTGTAGTACCTTCCATTTACCTTAACCTGAGAACACAGGTCAATTAGCTACTGAAAAGGGTGACATTTGTGTCACTCTTTAGGAATCACATACCTAGATAAACCAAGCAAAACAGAATTACTTTATGCCTTCTAATCCTTGAAAGACCAGAAAGGCTGAACTTGTAGCTTGTCTATAGCCTTGACCAGATGGTATTTGGATAGTAAGCTAATCTGTGTAATAAAAAAGTTTTTTGTCTATGGATTACCACCCTCTGGATTCTATAAAAAAATCTAGTTTTTGCAAATATAGCTTCAGAGCTGTTGTGGGTGCACAGAGTTCTGTTCAGTGGAAATGAAAAGCAAGGTGTCCTGTCACACTCTAATGCCATCAAATCCTTAGAAGAGAGTTTGGAAAGTAGACCTTTCCTCTCACACATCAACATCCCACCTCTAGACTAAATAGACATTGAGGTTCATTTGTTTTTGATTCTCTGAGTATTTTTTTAATCTATAAGAAACAAAACAGCTTTAATAAGTATAAGAAATAAAACAGCTTTAATAAGAAAAAGATCTTCTTCCAGATATTATTCAGAAAAAGTAAAATGCATTTTATAGGAAATCAAGCCCAAGGATGCCATAGTTTGGGTGAGTGATCGATTTCTGACCATAAAAGGCAAAGAAGAAAGATCAATCCATCAGAAAGCGACAACTACAGACCCTTAAGCAGAGCACATATATTACCCCAATTGTAATTGTACTCTGATGCACAAGAGGAGCACATAGAGCACATGTTCTCTGGGCTTAGTTGCAATCAGGACAGTAACTTGATTGGCACTGTCTAAGATGTAGTGCTTCTGAACAAAGCTAAAAGTAGGATTAAAAGCATGTAGGGATTTTTTTTATAGAAAGCAAAGGTATAGGAGGTCTGCAGTGACAGCTGTGCATCACCTCACTTGCATTTTGGAGATAACAAAGACAACTACTTCTCAAGTGACTGAAGCATGTTTTGTCCTAGAGGAGCTTCACAGCAAGTAGGACATGGACTATTATTAGGGAAAAGGAAGAAGGCAAGCTGTCTATTTTTGGTTTTGTTTTTCCCAAGAAAGAGTTCTTATGGGCTACTGATTTACTGCAAATGATTGACAGGAATATTTAAAATGGAGAACAATGCTTGTGGGCACTGATGTCCTGAAGACCACAAGTCACTACATTTCACCAAATGCCTGTATATTCAGCCCAGTACTGGGAGAATTGTCAAACAAAAGGCAGGAATATAATTTAAACTCTTAAGCAGGAGGAGTGGAATACCAGATTCAGGAAGCACTATCTGCTGGAATCTGGTAAAAAAAACATAAGAAATCAAACAGATGTAAAGGGAATAAGGTTGGATTGCTACAGTATCTCGTAAGAAAAAAACAACAAGAAATAATAATAAAAAAGGAAGTAATTAGTGTGGCTCATCAGATGCACCAGACTTGTATTTACTAGGCTACAAAGAAATTATTCACTTTTGAAGGTGAAATACAGGACAAGTAAAGAAAAAATGCTTCTACAGGAATATGCTGTTCTAAGCACTTTCTTATCAGAGAAAAAAAAACTCAAATAATTATTAGTTGATTGAAATTGAAAATGAGTATCAGCTGGGTGAAGTATTTCTTTTCTCTTCCCCAACCTTAGCCACTCATGATTCCAAAAACTCCAAAAGAAAAGAAGGAAGCTAGCTTCAACTGTACATGAAATCATTTATTTTCAGAAGCCCACAGGCATCTACTGATTCTGTATTTACACTCAACTCCACAAGCAGGAGCACATTATCCCCAGCAGTGAACAAGATTTTATTTGCATCTTGCTTCATTTATCTATCTTCTACATTCAGGCTTTGCCAGATTTATCAAAAAAAATCTATCTCTGTGCAGAGTCAGTTTTTCATTTAAAAGATTGTAATAACCACAGAGTTATTCCTATTACTTGCATGGTAAAATTGTCCTCAATAAGTCAAGGCTAACATAGCTAACATAACTACCAAATAATGTTGACACTCCATTAGCAGTGGGAGAGCAAGGAATATTTGAATGCCATGGATTGGCTTTTCATTCTAAAAGATGATTTCTCCCATTCAGCACAAATAGAGAGAGAAGTTTACACTGCCACTGTCAAGACAGAGCATGAACTAATTTATCTGGTGCTTGGTATCAGTAGGACACATTTCACAAACACTTAAATTGCTCTCAGAAGCTTGGAAATTATCAGAAAAACAAACATAATTCTCAAAACTCCACTGATTCCTTATTGGTTTATTATATAACAAAACAGGTAGTGACTGCACATGTTGTGAATATTTATCTTTCCAAGAGACTTTTAAAGATTTCCAAGAGTCTTCAAAATCAATGTAAAGCAAGGCAAATAAACAACTCTGAGTAGCCCCCACAGTCACATAGCGTCAGGCTTCTTGGTGGATTCGGCTTTCACACGGGCAATTAGACAGACCTGAAGTCTCATGCCTCTTAGACACAACCCGGAACTTGGAAGCTGAGGAACTATTTCTTTTCTAGATGAGTTTTGGTGGTTTCTTATAGTTACCTGCTAATAGCCGGAGGGACAATAGATGTTTTTGTGCATCTCTAATGGCTGTTACCTGCTCTCTGTCCTCCACTGCCCTCCTCCTCCCAAACTAAGCTGCTCCAAAAGCCAAGGGCAGGGTCCCACTTCCTCCTATTTCTCGAGAGAGAGCTGCGAGAGGGTGGGAAAAAAGTGCAGTTTCTGAGCAAAACTGCATCTCTAGACTCCAGTCCTGGACACCTTATGCAAAGCAAATTGAATAGAAAGGAGGTGCTTTGGATACTTTTGAACGTTGTTGCTCTTTTCTGTAAGGTTTATAGACAACTTGGCCTCGAGTTGTTCCCACACAGCTTTAATCTTTGGTTCTCACTTCTGCTCAGTTAATGGCCATGGCAGAAATATATCATTTGAGAAAGATCTTACAAGTAAAATGATGCAAAGCCAATTAGGCCATTTCCTATAGACATTAGAGTTAAGCAACAAACAACTTGTGCAGGCAAAAGAAGATTAGACACTAGACCTACCATCTAGGAAGGATCTCCCCTTGCACTTACAAACAGGAAAACCTGGGAAGTAGAATGATAGTTGGTCTGAATATTCTCTTTATCTGCTCTCCCATTTTGTAGTCTAGGAAACAAATATTTTAATTAAGTTGCTTTTTCTCAGACCTCTCTGATGTGTGTATCTTGGCAAGGTCCAGCAAAAAATAGCAAGTTCTTCATCTGACTGTTATACTGTATTTTGAATAAGGCAGATTTTTTTTTGCTATTGCTTAAATGAAATATGATACAGATGATATTTGGTTGTCATGTTAAGCAAGAAAGCTATTGATTCATAGAAACTTTGATACTTTCAGTTGGACCAAAAACAGATATGTTTCCAAACAAATGACAGTAGTTGATAATATCAGAATTTGTCTCTAGCTTCTAGTAGTTTGTATTGTATATCTGTTTACATATTACATATCTCAGATTATGTAAACAGACCTTCATCTATATTGTCATTTGTTCAATCCTTCTAAAAGGAAAAGATTGTTTACCAGGTCGTGTCAGCTTTCTTATGCAAAACTCACTAGGCAGTATTCTCAGCAGTTATTAATCACTCAACCTGTGGTGTTTCGTTGCTGATTTACGGTAGGTGAAAATATGCTTCAGCCTTTTCCTTACTCTATTTAGGCATAAATCCCAGTGCTTGGCTATTACCTATTCCACTGAGCCTATCTAGCAAAGTGTCAGAGTCTTCCATCGACTCAGAAAAAAAAAGATTTTCGACCAGAGAAGGTTCCTGTGTGCTGGTCTTCTGCAGAATGGTTTTAGACAATAGTGGAGTGTATGTGGAAACAGAAGAAAAGCTGGGTGTTAGGAATACCAAATTTGACTTTGATCTGTTTCACATCAAAGAGCACACAGTTTTTAATTAGATCTCAAGCTCAAAAATATTATTGCACTGCCAGGCAGAATTAGAAACATTTAATATTACCAGAGAGAGGCCTGGAGATTTCCACACTGGAAAAAAAAAAAAAAAAAAAAAAAGGCATTGATTACAGTAAGTAGTGCAGCATGACTAACTATATTTTTGAAAACCTTTTAACATACATGCCTTTCAACAAGACTAAGAGCACTGCAGAAGAAATTCTTATTTACTGACGATACAAATCACAGCAGAGCACTAGCTATGTAAGCTTTCTTGTACCACAAAATACTCCCATTTTCAGTATAAATATTTACATAGCTAGACTTTGTAATTCTTTAACTTAGGTAGGAACTGCAAATATTTTCAAGAAACGTGACACTTTGGGGTCAAATCCTCTTCATCCAGCCACTATACTGAGCCATCAGCTAACATATATTCCTATCTCTGTAATTATAAAAAGCCCACAGCTATTGATTCCCATGCTATCGTTTGCTTTTTCAGTTTAAATACCTCTCCATCCTCTCTTGCATGTATCCAACGAGTATCCAGAGAATCTCTTGCACTTTTTGTGGGGCTAAAGAAACCAACCACTTTCAGCTCCCATTTGTTTGAGACACTCTCTCTGTCACCCTGCTCACTTGAAGGGCCTTCAGATGTCCTTGTACCTAGCAGAGCAGTGTTATCCAGAAGACTTCATGACAGGTTTTCGTCAGGTCTCCTACAGTAACATTAATTCCCACAACGAACCAGTTCCTGCAATTCAACAGTAATTCTGTACAGCGCCATAACATTTGTACATCACTCACTGCTGACTCCATTTTGACCATTTTACTAACTTTCTTACTATCTTATTTCTCAAATTAGTCTATTTCATACTTGCCACAATTTCTACCTAGCCTAGATTTTTTTTTATTTTCTTCAGAATATATTTCAAACCTTCATACAAGTCTGAAGTCAAAGCAATGGACTTTTATCCGCTTGACTATTTTTTTTCTTACCTGTGAATTGCAAGTGTCTTATCAGTGGCCATGGGCTCCTACAACTCAGTTACCTCTTGCTTTAGCGTTCCTTTACATTGGTAAATACTTCCAACACAACCATTTTTAACATATTCACCTCAAAGGTATTACTTGCTAATGAAGATTTTAGAACTGGATTCAGCTACTTAACATCTCTTAAAAGATATACAGCTGCCATTCAAATGCACACATTTATTTTAAAACTCACTCTGGCAATGCAGAAATTAGTTCCTCCCATCTATATTTACTCTGCAGCACTCAGTGTGCCAAACATAAAGCTTCTAAGAATATAAGGAATTTATACATCAACCTGAACCTCATTTGGAAGTCCTACATGATGTCCTAAATCACAAATGTATCCTGCTCAATATTGGCCTTGATTTTTATATTGTTCAAAAGCTGCGCATTTTTGGAGTTACATTTTTTTCATATAAGAAGTTCTAAGTTACAATGATAATGGCATTTTCCCCTATTTTTTGAAAAAAAAAAAAAAGGAGAGATTGACCTAAAGCTTTTCATGAGACTGCATATAAAGAGAATAACTTTCAAATCACTCATAATAGCTAGGCAACAATGTTGGTACTGCAGAGTAGAAAATAGAGAGAGTGATTCTCAGTGAACTGATTAAAAGTAGACTCTTTTTTCTTCATTTATCAGTGAAATAATGGCTGAATATTGAAAGCAGCAGCTGGATCAGAAATGCATTTTTTATGAAGCAGACATTTAAAACATCAAATCTGATTAGATAAATTATTACTGTTACTTGCAGTTCATACATCTATCGGGCTGTCACTGTTTCTGTTCAGTCACAGATAGCTCATGCATAAAATTCAGAGCTAGATGTAACTGCTGACTGGCAGGAATATTAACATTTCTACATTACACTGTAAATGAATACACCGGATTTCAAGTGATTCAGCAAATTATCAATAGCAATAGAAATTTACTGAATGCTCTCATTTTCATCTTGGGTGTATACTGAGCTTTCTTCATTTGAAATAAAATAGATTTCTTCATGAAGAAAATAATTAAGAAGCATATATAAATCTCTGCTTAGGGTAGAGATGATTTTTTGATGGTGCATCCCAAAATAGAGTGAAAGCCTCTAGCTGGAGTCTCAATGCTGTTGAAGTAAAAACATATTTTCAATAGATGGTTAAATAGTATTTACTTAGACTACAAATCTCAATGACCTAACCATATACAGAAATATTCTTAGGTTAGAGATTAATTATTTATTTCCCATATCAAATATTCCTTAGAACAAGGTCAATAAACTTGAAGTATGCAGCTGTTAGAACAAGGACAGAGAATGCTGAAATGTTGAAATCAGGCTTTGTCCTGATTTGGAACAAGAAATGGGAACAATTAAAAAATTTCCTGCTGTCCTTTGGTTTTCCATAAGGCCAGAAAGGTTTATGCCTGTACTCAAAGGAGTCACAGGCCTCGACAGGAAGGCCACGTGCCTTCTGCACACCTAGCAGCTGGGCAGGCAACTCAACGACAAGGCACATAGGAGCAGTATCTCAGAGCATGTGATGCCAGCAACTTGAAATTGTAAGACCTCTAGAAAACAGCGTGATAATTATGTAAAATAAATTCAAAATGAAAAGATTTTGTTGGAATTCTACCTTGCCTTTCCTAGCTATTAAGAAAGCCAGCCCTTTAGTACCTGCCTGGTCAGCAGCCCAGCTCCTTAAGGCTGCTCAGCATTCCTTACTAGTCATACTACTTTCAATGGCTGCTCACGTAATTAAGCAGTAATCATTTGGGCTGTAATTATGCATGGCAGGCAACTGCCCTAAAATGGGGCACTAGCATTAATTATTTGAGGCTTCATCAGTTAATCATTAATTGATCATAATTCAAGTTCCTTATTGATGTAGCTGGGCAGCTTAGGGGGCAGCACAGCAATCAGTCCGTAGGATTTTTGCATGGCTGGAAAGCAGATGAAATCACTGAAGTGGAAGGCACTTGATAAACAGACTTGTACAATGATATTCTGACCTGGTGGCCAAAGAAAAGGTCAATTTTTGCTCCAGGGACCAACTGTGTAAGCTTATATGGGTTTCATTTTTAGAAAGATTGCACTAAGGGACACTCCAAGGCCTGTTATACCACAAATACTTTTCCGTCTCCTGATCCTTTTCTCTTCCCTGCTTTTACATATCTATACCAGTCTTATCTGGGTTGCTTCCCTCTAAGTGTAAAAGTTCTGATTTACTTAATTTTCATATTCTACTGAGCCATTAAACTGTCAATTGCATAAATATGTGTAAATGTATTGAATTCATAGATGATGAGCAAATTAATAACGATTTTGTTCAGATATTTGTATTAAAAAGCAGAAAACAAACCTCCACTTGGAAATAGATAATGGTGCTGCCTTTGAAAGTAAATTCTACAAACGAGGACTTTGAAATAAGAAACATACTTGGTAAAAATCAATAAAAATAGGGAAAAATGTAGAGAAATTCCACTCTCTTGGAGATTCCAAGGATCTCTCTTTTCAAGGAGAAATTCCGCTCTCCCTGAGTCTTATTTCTCTCCCTCACAGGGAAATGTTCTGAAGTGTCCCAAAGTGCTAGAAAAATAAACAAGGTTATATCAAACATGAAATCCAACCCCAGTCAAGCCATCACATCCAATTTGATCCTAAACATCAAATAGGAATTTTCCTGGCAACTGTCCTTGCCTGCCAGAACAGTGCTGTATGTTTCCAGGGAGGTGAAGTGTAAGCATGTTTGTTCAACTTACTGTAGTTTAAACAGTAAATTACTTCAGTACTTGAAACTCTGAAGAACTTAGCAAGCTCATGTGCATGCTGCCATTTCAGTGCAGGTATTTCACAAGCAGTATTATAAGAGCTAAAGACAATCCAGTGCTCTATATGATGTCAATATAACAAAGGGAGATGAGGAGGGCTTGGGAGAAAGATTTGAAATAATCTATCTGTCTAATTTAGCTAAATATGTCTTTGAATATTAAACCTCTTGGGATAGTTTTAGTTTCAGCTCAGCTTTACTACAAGATGAGTTTCTGCTTCAGACAAATTCAAACTCACTGTTCTCATAAATGCACTTCAGATTTAAACTTGTTTCTAAAGGTTGTGTGGTGAATATATAGCATGAATTATGCCTGAAGACACCAACTCATTTTCTTAACAGTTGCTAGTTTGAGGCCTCCTGTCTTTCTTGCTTCAGAACAAAAGTTACTTTAAGACTGTCAAGTCACAATTCCACAATTAAAATAAATGCCTGTATTCTCGGGTGTATTCTTGCTTGCAACCAGTTATGACATCAAATGGTCTTATGATATTTTTTCAGTATTTTCTGTGTAGATAGTTGAATCTAGGCTAAAGACATTAAAAATAACACTTCAAAGATGTTTATGCTATTTTAAATCTTCTAAGGTTAAAAGAAAGATTTTATACGACATATTTCCCACAAATAAATTTACCATAAATACACATGAAATTAATAGAGTGTTTGTAAAAGAAACCTGCTTTTAACAAGATTAGTCCTCCAGCTTTTTGTCTGCCTCTTCCAAAATTTTTGCATTTTTTAAATTAGGAGGGGAAAACAAATTTATGCCTCCTTTTTAAGCTTTATGTACTGAAAATCATTTTGTTTCATAAACCAGTCCGTACAATTTCTCCATGTGAGATCATGAAAAAAAGGACATCACATGGCTCAGCAGGCAGGGGAGAGAGGGAAGCCTGCCTTGATGCAGAGGTGCTGAAGTGCCTGAGGCAAGCTGTGCATTAGCACACCAGGAGATGCTCCCAGGGAAGGGACAACTGCCTCATGTCCCATATACTCACCTCTTGCTCCTGGTTGTCTTTCACTTCTGTAATGCTCTTATCTATTTAGGTAGAAAGCCAGTTGCAGTAACTTCTCACTTGCGGATTTTTACTGAACAATTAACATCAAAGGAACTCAGCCCTTGTTGCCTCATAGATAAGAATGCCAAGAGGAGCAAATGTAGTAGCTGAAACTTTGAGACTACTACAAGATTTTTTTATGAGAAAATATTTCATTTTCTTCTAGTCCTGGTAAACTGGGACAGGGAACTATTGACTCTACTGAAGCTGCATAACAAATAAGCAGCACATCTGTCGGTGCAACATATGCTGCTGATTTCTTTTTCTGTATGCTGTCAAAGCACAAGATCGCTGTTCTTCCAAAGAAGAGAGAAAATGTCAATGTGAAATGATCCAGTGCACAGGACTTGTCAGTACTCAATTCTTTTGCAACAATTCTGTTGTCATTATCATTGTGCTCTTACTGCCATTGCTAGAGCTCTGACAAGAGTTTGCAAAAAAATCCACCTTAACTAATGATTTGTTTCAGACTTAAAAGCTCATGCCATGTCCATCGAATGAGTAATTGAAGTTGAGTTCTTGCATGTGCTCTTACCTAGGTTTACTACGTATGCACATGCACACACCTGCTGTCCCTTGACTACTGTGTTCAGTTTTGGGTCCCTTACTAGAAGAAAGACATGGAGGTGCTGGAGCATGTCCAAAGAAGGGCAAATAAGATGGTAAGTGGTCTGGAGCACAGATCTTGCAAAGAGCAAGGGGTTATTTAGTCTGGATGAGACTCAGAGGACCTTCTCCATCTCTACAGTGCCCTGAAAGGAGGGTATAGGGAGACAGTAGCCAATCTCTTCTACAAAATAACTACCAAGAGGACAAGAGGAAATGGCCTCAAGTTGCATCAGAGGAGATTCAGGTTAGATATTAGGAATAATTCTACATGGAAAGAGTGGTAAAGCATGGGAACAGGATGCCCAGGAAATGGCGGAGTCACCATCCCCGGCAGTGTTCAAGGGGCAGGTAGATGAGGCTTTTAGAGACATGGTTTAGTAGGCATGATGATAAACAGTTTATATAAGATAAGATAAGATATATAGATAAGATCATGGACTCAATGATCTTCAAAGTCCTTTCCAACAATAACAATTCTATGATTCTATATATAAGTATGGAGCATATGCATCAAAAGTCTGAAGTCATGTCATTCACTGCTGTCACAACTAGAAAGGCACTGTCAAATCTGGGTTCTCAAAATCAAAAGTCTATGTTGCACCCTTCTGTGGCCTGAAATGGAAGAAATTGTTATAACTTTTCCTTGCAAAATGAAATGTAAAATTCTAACTAGAAAGAGATATCATTTATGAGACTAATTAAAGAAAGGGTTTCAGGAAATAGGTTTTGATGACAGAAACTCCATTTATCTAACAGCAAAACACTAGCTTTTTACTAAGGATAAAGCAATTTTAAGCAACCTTTTCAAAGATGATTAAGGAGATGTGGCTTTACTTAATGTCATATTCAAAATTAAAACTGAAATAGCGCTTCAACTTATCAAAAAAAAAAAAAAACAACTACGAGCAACTAGCATAACATTACAGTGATTTGTAGTGGTTGGAACACTGGTGGCAAACACAGTAATCCATCTCCCAGGATTCAAGGAAAGGAAGTTGTAAATAATAAATAATGTCTTCTTCTCCTCAAAATACAAGTTCATAAAACACATCCAAGGATTTCAGAATGTATCTCAAAAGTTGCAATAATTAATAGACTTAAAATATTATATTTTAAGGAAAAAATCTTTCAGTTGCCTTATGTATTTTGTCTTTGTCCTGCACCTCAGTTATTTTAATCTGGGTTTTTTGTTCTCATTGTTCTACTGAAGGTTAGTGAAGATTCTTCCCCCCTCACCTGTTGCCTAGAACCCAGGGTTTAAAGAACAGGCAATAGTTAGCGTTAGGCTCCTGTTGTAGCCAAGTGAGAGTTCAAAGCAGAAACTTGGTTTCAGAGTTGGCTGTGGCCAGAGCACGCAAGAGTCCCAACAAATGGCAGAAAAGAGGACTTGCAATTTCAGCTCTGAATGGGGCACCCGCATCCTGTCCTTGCATCCAGGCAGCAACACAGTGGGCAAGCTGAATTGACTGAAGGACTGAAGGAATAAAGGTTGTGTTTTGAAACATTCCTCCATTGAATTAATATTACATTATAACATATATAATACAGTGTATACAACATCCTATCCTATAGTGGATAGAATACTACAGTGGAAGCAAAATTTTGTATTGAAAAATCAAAGGTAGGAAACCACGGTCACTTAAAATACAAAAAATTCTCAAGATTTTTTCAGGTCTCATATTATTAGGTGGTTTTTTTGTTTGTTTTTAAGTGTAGGAACATATTAATTTAGAAACCAAAACAAGAAATAAATCATGACTTTTCTTTCAGAGAAAAGCTTAAAAAATTGGAACAGCAATGGCTGAAGACCAGAAGGCAAAACAGAAGATATATCCTTTGAAGTTTGTGGCATTTTGTAAGACCTTAGTCATGATTTTTAAATGCTTGAAGTTGGCAGTACTTCATTTAGCTCAGCACATATATAAGAAAACAGTAGATACAATAGTTTTACTGGCAATATATACATCTCTGTAGGTAAAATATATAACAGACAATCTTGCATTCTTTCTACGTCAAAGTGTTGTTTCTCTCATGTACAAATCAAAACTTATAACAAAATCCCAGATGGAGGAATAAGGGTGCAGTGATATGTGTCATATTTGAAACTTTCACAGTCTGGATAGCAAATCACAGTCCTATCATCTCTCTGAGCACTGCAACACCATCTAAGTAGAGTCTCTGTTTCATTTTGAACTGAGCTCTTGTCGCCCAGTGATCCCCATGTCTTGGTGAAAGAGGGAAAATCCTCATCGTGAACAGATCTCACCCCTATGGCATGTACAGAAACGATGTGGTGACTCCAGGAACTTTTTCCCCATTCTCCAGAAGTGGTGCCAGCAGAGTGTCACTGATCCTATGTAATTTTGCTGGGAAAAATTAGTATTGCCACCAGTGCAAGATGGAAAAGAGAAAGGGCTTGCTTTAATTCTCTCTCCCTCCATACACACTTTTGAGGGAAATTCAGTACTGCTACTCTTAGTATCATTATAATGATGACAGTCACTCCTCTTCACAAGAGGTTCTAGGATCCATTAATTCCTAGGTGCTGCAAGGGGAAAAAAGGGGTGAAGAGATGCTAGAGGCCAATCATCAATGAGACTGCAGCTTTTCTAAACTATAGTGTTTGGGAAGAAAAAAAATCATTCAGTTCTAATAAAGTCAGTCTTCAGTATCATGTTCTGAGCACAAGAATAGCATTTCTTCAAGCATTTTCATTTCAAATTAATAAGAAGATGAATGGAAGATACATGTTTTTCTTTGTACAGGACGCAGAGGTGAAAATGGAAATGGTTATAGGGTAAGGGCTCTGAGCAGGCCACTGTCTTACCAACTTCATGTAATCACAGATAAAACATTTTAGGGTGCTACAAAAATCATAGATTGTTTCTTCTTTATAAGATCTTTAAATATTTTTTGATTCCTGTGCACCTTCTTGTTCTGAGCCTCAAGGTAAAATTTGTGTAGCATTTTAAGCTTTTAGTTGCTTGCGTGATGCAAGGCTCTCTATTCAGTCATTTATTGATTTATTTATTTATTAATGGAAAGTGTTACTAGCTAACTGTAGGAACTGCAATTTTACAAAATAAAAGCAAATAATAAACACAAGTTCTGCGAGGCTAATTTTACAGGCGCGAAGAGTGACCACACCAACCCAGCAAGCTGCAGTGACCCAAAGCAGCTCAAGCAGCAATTTCTAAAGCACGAATTGGTGCGTTGGCTCCTACAAAACCTTTCAACACCCACTCACAGAATCTAAAATGAAATTGCATTAGAATTATAAGTAGGATGTTCTTAGGATCAATTTTGAAAGAGGAACAGATTCTTGGGAATCAAAAAACATAATGCTGTCAACTCAAAGGAAACTTATGACCTATTTATATGCATAAAATGAATGTACAAAACTGTTCTTGCAAATGTGTATATAATTTTAGCAAAGGTATGCAAAAAAATCCAGAAAATAGTGATTGTTCACTCTCAATTTGGACATAGGCAGTCTAGGCTTCCATGTGACATTTCTATGCTCAGCAGCAGGAGTTCTATGCTCTGCGTTCACAGCCATGTCATTTTCGTCCTTTTGCAGACAGCAGGTACCAATATGAAAAAGCCATAGCTAGCCAAAATCAAGTATAATAGCCCATCAGTGGTTTTATTCAAAATGATCTGATTTCAAAAACTGGCAGTTGATCTGAATCAAACTGCAATATCTTACATCTGAATGCTGGTGTGATGCGCATGTGCTACGCCTGGACATTGCTCTGGGTTATCCTGCCCTTCTCACACTGGGCACTGAGGACTTCCAAGGGCCGAGCGTGGACTCCTTTGATTCCACCCTCCCCCGGGATAAGATGCTTTCCAGACAAACTCAACATGTGACTTTTGACAGAGACACGTGGACTTTTTTTAACATACCCTCCATATTTTCTAAATAATACAGAGTCAGCAAATATTTGACCTCTGTAAATAGCACTTGATCTCTGTGTTGCACAAGCTGGGAACTGGTCCTTCTCATGTTCTGCTCACTGGACTTCAGAATACCTCAGAATTTTCATTCTCTAAACAGGAAACACAAGTTGAATATCAGGGAATTGGTCCTGGGTATTCTGGTCACAAGTCCCATTCCTAGACAGTAATACTCGAGTAATGCAGTCGTAGGTTAAGTTGAGAGGAGACTGGTCTATAAGGGAGCAGGGGAAAAAGAGGTGAATAAAATGCAAAAGATAAAAACCTGTGAACCTCTGGAAAAACAACTATGTGAATGAGCTTGCAAGAGAACTCAGTGCAAAGATTGACTTTGCTGAGAAAGATGTATGGTCCAGAGATAGCGTCTTCATTGCCCTCAGGATTTAAGAAAGATCTGTTTCATTCTATAATCTCCACAATTTTTGCCCCTTCTCCACAATTCTAGTGAGCAGTTTCCTTGAGCACATAGATATTAATAGTGGCATGAACACATGCAGGGGGAGTGTATTTTTATAGAGTGTCAGGGAGCCGGAGAAAGAGACCCTTCTATAGGTAAGGGTTCTGACCCAGTCTTTTTACTATCTGTCCTAATAAGTCTCCATATCACAGCCAATCTCTGACAGGAACTCAGCATCATTTCAATTTCTAATGTTAGAAAAAGGCAAATCCCGGCAAATTAGTTCCTTTGGGACTCAAAACATTTAATTTTTGAATTCAACTACTTGAGGAATTCCCCAGAGCTTGAGAAATTGGGAAAAATCAAATCTCTTTTGCCTGGCCTGAGACCACCCATTGTGCCTGTTTCCAAAGGAAGTTGGAGAATGAGAGGTACCACAGAAACCTACTTACAAAATAGTCTCACGAGTTGGTCACATTCCCAAAGCAGCATAGTACACCTGTTCAAAATTAATCAACCTCCTTCCTTACCCAGAATTATACAGTAGTTGGAAAGAAATGGTGGCGTTTAAGAATAGTATTGTTGTAGCTGTGATGGCTTAAGCTTTTGAAAGGTAGTTTTTAAGGAGAGAGAGTATTTCTCTTAGATCAGCTGGCATGCTTTTGAGCCTTTATGTCTGTATATTTTCAACTTTTCTTCGTAATATCGAATGAAACAGAATTTGTTCTTTTGCTTTCTTTTTAAGGAAAATGGAACTTCTCGGGTAATGCATATATAAGAAAAATAATATCATGAAATTTCAGGTAAAAACGAAGTATTAACAATGTGATGACTGAACATTTATGCTAAGAAATTATCTTCCATGACCCTCAACTTGCCATATTGAAAATCTACCAGGTTTACAAATACAGAACAGATTTTGGAAGGTCTGTCTTCTTTAGGAACTTGACATTACCTAATCTCTTCTCATTTATTGCCCTCTTTTCCCCTGTCCCCCTTCATCTCTCCCAAAAAAAAGAATAAAGAAAAAAGTTTTCCCTTGGCTTTCATCATCTCAACATACCTCCTCCAGCAAAAACAAAAACAAGGGCTATACAGTGCTTGAAATTAGAGCTGAGTTTGTTTTCCTGATTCAGTTTCTTGAGGATTGGGTATACCTGGCATATGAACAAAGTCTCTGGGATTATATTTTCCATAAGAAAAAAAAAAAAAAAGTGTGTGCTTCAGAATTCATATGATACGCTGGGCTAATATATCTTTCTTCTCCCAGACTTGGGAATCAATTACAAGAGAATTTCTTTCAATATGAGGTATGAAGCTTCCCATGGAGCATTTAGACAGAATATTTTTTTAGTGCTAGGGAGAAGAAAAGAAGAAATATGCGATAAAAACAGAGTTGCTATAGAAATCAGACTCCCCTCTCTATGCACAAATATATCAGAAAAAAAAAGCACACAGTCATGAATAGTCAATTGGAGTGTAAAATGTTAGACTCTAATGTAAAGAGTTATTGTAGGGAAGACCAGAGCATTATTCCTCATGTTACTTATATATTATGTCTGATTTTTGTCTTTTTTGTTAATCACTGGATAAAACACTGGAGCAGTTTGATGAATAGATACTGGAATCCAGGTTTACCTTCTGACAACTGAAGACTAGTCTATTATTGGGCTGCACAGCCATGTTCTCATCTTGATTACTCTGTTTTACATGCTCTGATGCATAGTTCTCAACACACTGTCTTGCATGGACGTCAGAGTCCTCTCAAGGGAGCTAAAAGTTTCCTTACATTTCCATTTCTTTATGGTCACTACAGTAAGTAGTATTCATAGCATGGCAGCAATCCAGCTTCAGTTACCCCTTCAGCATTGCCCTCAAGATGAAAATATTCTTACATAGGCAATAAAAACCTTATTTAAAAATATCTTTCTATAGGTTAGCTGAAATAAAATGGTATTCTAGTCTAATATGGTCTCAACTGCAATACTCCATAAAGCTATATTTTAATAAATGTGCTTATCTCTCATTTTATTTCTTCTACTTTGCATTCTCATTCTATGAAAAAAATAAGAATTGTATTCCCCTTATCATATACAAAAGTATTGATTCAGTTATTGCCATGATTATGAAATGTCTGAATCCAACAATTCCATTAAAAGAAATAGCTGATGGAGATAAAATCTTAGGCTATATATGGCTTTCTGAGATTTGTTTTCTAATATGTAAAATACTTTCAATAGATACATTATTGGAAACAATTAAGGGTCAGGCTTGATTAGGATTGTAGTCTCCTAAGAAAAAAACATTTCTTAAAGTAACACTGTGTATTCATGACACTGAATGTACTGAAATGACAACAAAACAAGAAGCATTTGGTCAAAAACTATATAAAAATGATACAAAAATGATAAGAAGTATTAATCAAACATCTCTTCAGTCTGTCAATAACTGCACAACATAAATGCAAAGCCAAACCTTCATAGGAAAAGGTCCAAAGGAATAGATTAAGAAGTGTGTGTAGGAAACAAGCACTGCTGAGCTGTTAGAACTAATACAAGGTCCTCATTTTTTAGGTATTTTGAAATTCCTAACTGTTAAACAAAAGACTTGTCAATAGAAAAGAAATTTTCTGAAAGGCAGTGTAATCTTTTCCTAACTAAGCAAACTTGCATCTTTTCTAAGGGAAGTATCTTAAAGAATAGATTTGTTATTACATAATGGGTTTATACATTATTGAGAGTACACTCCATCAAGCTGTCAGCCTGTTTATGTAGTGGTTTCAGTCTGATAGCTTCTCTTTCATTTAAAGTACACATAAGAAAATGAGAAGAACAAACTGAATGAAAGAAGTGCTACGTAGGAAACATAATACTATGAAGGAATTTCTATTCCTTCTATTTCTGTTTCTGTGTTGTAATGCTTTGAAAGCTTCTGTACTGTAGATTGGGTTTTACCCAGGCCATGGACTCCTAGACTGATTGTTAAGAGTTTAATCACTGGCAAAGTGTCTTCTAAAGAACTATCAAGTCTCAGCAGTCAAAGGATAATCAGAGGGTCTCTGAATCAATATTACCTAGTTGTCTTTTTCCAAAAGAATAAGCATATTCTTATGTATCTGCAGAGTTTTCTCTCTGTGAAATAAAGTTCTCCATCCACCTCTAAGCCCTATCCTTGCTCTCCCACTCAGCTTCTTCTTTCACTTCTCTGAGGCTTTCCTGACTCTTCAGATTCTTGTGTAATATTCAGCTGTTTCCTTCATTCCTTCACACCAGTAAAATTTGCTAAAATTTGCTAGACTGGCAGTATGAATCTTAATATGTAGTGAAAAAACTATGAAAACTCTGTGATTATATGCTCATAGAGTGCCTTGATTTCTCATTATATTTACCTTTCAAGATTTTTTGGCTGAATTTCTGATTATCTTCTCCAACTGCTTGGCTGCAGTCAAGATACCCTCCTGCCAGCCATGCGGGTGCAGATCCTCTAATATCTCTTGCTGTTTTCCACAGCTTATGTATCACCATTGTCTCCTTTTGCTAAAGCATATAGGAAAATTTCTGAGACTTGGCAAATTTGTCTGCAGCCCTAAAGATGCATGTAATAAAAGTAGGTCCTCCCAATGCAGACTTTCTCTAATCCTTTGTGCTCTTCTCCAGGATACTCTCTTGAATCCCATCCATCTCCAGCACCAGGAAAGGCGGTGAAGTTCCCAAGGTTTTGTTAAACAATGGCCTGTAAATGAAAACACCAAGCAAAACACTATCTTTAATGGTAGAGAGATTGAACCTTTATTTGCTAATCAACCATTAAATATCACTTGCAAAACTATAACTATTCCTTAATAACATTTTTAATGAATACTTTCTGTGAAAACTGGTTTAACCTCAAAAGCATGGCAACACATACAAAGTCTTGAATAGTTTAAACATTTTCAGTCAGAGAAAAAAAGGAAAAGGATAATCCTTAGACACTTCAAAAAGTCAGTGAACATAGAATATTTAAAGATTTTTTGTAAAGCTCATCATTAAAATATATTATTCAAAACACTCTGCTGAATATAATTATAGCTACACCATATTTTTAGCAACTGATTCAGTTAAAAGTATAACTGAAGAATATTTAAGGTTCTATTACAGTCAAGACACAATTTTATGTATAGAAAAATGAGGAGCTTTCTTTTCCTAAAGTCTGATATGTGTCTAGCGTGAAAACACTTAAACATATGTATAAGATCTATACAGGTGTGCAAAAAGGCGAATTAAAATGCACATTTTGTCTGTATAGAAAAAAACATAGAAACTGTTTCATAACACTCTACTTTGGGATATATATATATATAATCTAAGTTCTAAAGCCCCGTGAAGCTAGGACTTTATAATTTCAAAATTGAATTAATGCTTTGTGCTATACTGTATAGCAAAGGGATGATTTTGGCTCCCATTCAAATTAATTTTAGAGAAAAAATAGTTAATAGTAAAAGCTATATCAAAATATTTAAGATATGGAAGGTGTATTCTTCATATACCCAAGATTATTGTATTAGCATCTCATCATGGCAGCATATAAAATGTCTGCTCAATCTAAATGTTCATGTACTCATATTATAGCCTATAAAAATATCTGTTTAAAATGCAATAATTCATATGGATTCTCTTAAAATTACTTTGCCCTCTGGCTTTTAAATTCAAACAATAACAGCATTTCTGAATTACAGTCAAAGCTTGTGTTTGTGGATTACCTTTTGTCAATGATATTTACATCTCTACTACCCTTAAAAAGCTCAAAAGTAAAGAGCAAAGCAGACATCACAGTAAACTTTAATAACTAAGGTACACATGAGGAGGAAAGCTCAGTGAGTCATGATACCGCAAAATATGAGGGGTCACTTGTCTCACAGTGACCTGCTTTTCTACAAATGATTCAGGACAGCTCAATTCCAAAAGGTGAATGAGCAAACTGACAGCATTTAAGCAAAGCTCATTCTGACTGTACCTGTAAACATTTCCAAGTAGAAATTTTAAATTATATGGACAAGCAAGATGTCCTTGCCTCTTTTCCACTATTTTTAAGCAATACTTTAAAGACAATATGATCTACTCAATGAGTTGCCATCAGTGTTTTCCAATACTGCAATTATACTCAAAACTGTTACTCAAAACAAGTTTGGATCATAGCCAATAAAATTGGGGCCTAACCATCTGAGTTTAACAACTCAGAGAAGATGTCGGATCAGAGACACAGAGTTTTAATGAAAGAACATTAAATCAGTGATTACAAGCAATTAAAAAATAACTTACGCAATGACCATAAATATAATTAAATAAAACTAAACCTGAATCTCTAACTGCTGCTTATGAGGTCTAGCAGTACATTTTAATATGCCATGAACTTGAAGTACAGATTTTGCTGTGGAACATAATGTTTTTGGTTTTTTTTTAATACATAATGTTTTTTTAAAATTAAAAATTCTTAGTAAGGGTGGGCTCTTATGACTCCTTTTTTTCTAAAGTCTTATTGCTGATTAGTATTAGTATACACTTACAGTATGGACAGAAAAAATCACCCCCGATAGATCAAGATTTCTAAGATTTTATAAATATTTACTCCTGTGTTCATAAAAAGTTTTTGTGTTAAAATAAAAGGAAAATCTATTAGCACTGCTTTATCAAACATGTCAGACCGTACAGATGATGAGGAATGCAATTCAAACAGATGGCAAATTTATGGTTGGGGGATTTCTTTTCTGACAATAGTAGCTGCTATTCTCTGAACATACGAGCTCCCTGAAGAATCAGCACCACATTACTTGCTATAGTCCATTTACATTTGTGACACTGAGATTTATGACTAAATACTTCTAAATGCCAGCTGATCATTGACTCAGTCTAAGCTTAGAGGAACATGCATAAATTTGACCCTACTTCCAATTATATTTATAAATAATGTAAATAAGTAAGAGAAAAAAAGTTATACATCTGTGATATATAAGCTTAGTCTTATTATATCTTGTACAATGAAAAATACCTTGTTTCAAGTTTTCAAGAGAGAGATTGAAAGAAAAGGTTTCTGTTACCCTACGTTAACCAACATGCTTTTAGTGGCTTATCCTTTGAAGGTCTAAAACTATGTATGAAAGTGAATTTTGTAGCATAAGAACATCATATATTTTTACCTCCAATATGGAATTTCAGATTAAGAAGGGATGGAAAATGTCTTCACAGTTAAGATACGAATATGAGTGCTTCTGAGGGACTTCTATCTAACACTACATCATCCGGGAGGCAGCAGTCTTTTGAAAATCCTCATGTGAACCTATAAATTCACTGATCAAAATGACTATGCGAGAAACTCAGCCTTTGCTCTGTTCCAGCAAGTAATATTTAGGCTCCAGTATGCTGTCATAGCAGCTATGGAAGCACTGTTTTTATGGGCAAGTATCTTGCCACAGCAATTAAGTTGTATTGTATTTTTCAGCTAACTTCAATTCTAGAATAAAGACACAAATTTTCCATGGACAAAGGAATTCAGTTAAATGGATGCATATGCATTATCCAGGGTTTTGCCCCTGGAATTGATTTGTTTTCCCAGAATCTGTTGATCACCCTTTAGTTTCTTAAATCAAAATCTCAAGTCCTAGAGAAGGGTAGATCAAGTTTTTTTAATTACAATGTTGGTGTCTTGAATGCAAAATGGCTTATATCTACAAGTACAAAACTTAATTTAAACATCTCAGTGGTAGGTTGAGAAATTAAGAGTTTTATGTGTTAATTATATTTATATCTCCCTTTAACTTACAAAGTGATTAAGAATGCACATATTGTACTTGCAGAGCTATTGCATGCTGGACTAGTTAGATTTAAAGAAGTTGCTGCTATTATATAATTTTTAACTATTAATTTAGGGCAAATACTGATTGCAGAATGAGTGTTTGTTTTTTAATTTTGTTTCATAACCAAGCATTCAATGAACAATTATGTACACTGAATTACAAAATCTTACTTCAAACAGCGAAGCCCAAGGAGTGAGCTATTATGCAGCATAAGATTATTTTAGTTTTAATATTCATTTGAGGTTACTTGATGTTTTCCCAAATATCTGCATTACCCCAAGCAGGAGGCCTGATTAAATTCTGACCATATTGAAGAATTTTCAAAGAAAATAATATCATTTATGGAGTTTTGGATCACTGCTTATTACAAGACATTTCTAATTCTAACTGAGGCTTCCAAATACAAATACAGACAGCATTGCTTATGTTCTTCTCTCTCTCTTACAGAAATTCCAAGATGCTCTTTTGGAGTAAATTTGTGAAGGATGGAATATCTTTAATTTGCCATCACCTATGACACCTGCTAGATGAGATACCTTGTCAGATGCCATAAAGTTGGTGGATTACAGACATTATTAGAACAACAGCTACCTTATGCTATTTTAAATGAAATTTTGTGGCATGAGTCACAAATATGGCCAAATCCATGAAAACATAAACCAAAGAAATCACAAGTGTTTCTTGTTTTTACAGTTTTAATGCAAAAAACTACTCCAAAAATATATCTGCTCTTTCTGGTTTTGTATAGGCACATGTTTTATATATCTTTATAGATAGAACAAATATATAACTTCAAAGTTAGATTTTTCAGTGCTGGATGTGAGTGAAAAAGGAAACAATGAAGTCATACAATAATTTATTTTAGAAAAGAATCTTGCTTCTTATTTTTATAGAGATTTCATATCTCAATATGCGTGAATTATCTAAACATCACATAAATGCTTTCATAACTAAACTAGCTGCAGATCTTAAAAATCTTTCATTAGAAGAGTAAGTCTAAATAGTACATTTAGTGGTTACCTCTGAATTTAGAAGTTGCATGACTGGCTTTTTCTTTCCATGTCACTGAGAAAAGCGTCTGCATGGTTAGACATATGTATCTATTTATACTTTTTGTCATATAAGCAACACTTTTAATTTGTACTTAATCATTATATTTTTAAAATCTGTATTTTAATTATGATTTTAGTCTCCATATTCAAATATCTTTGTTTGTCCTTCCTTAATGTATGCTTAATTGTTTGAGAACATAGAAGCAGATATACAAAATCAGATTAAAGGTCCCTCTAGATCACTAACCCACCTCCAGCAGTGGTGAATAATGGAATAATAGATGTCTACAGAAGTGTGAGGCTTTTTTTTTTTTTTATAATCTGACATTCAAAAATGCCTCATAGCTTTGTACAAGTCCTTTTTTTTCTTATAGTTTTCCAGATGCTAAGCTCATAAATCAGTAGTTCCCCATAGCTTCCTATAATTTCCCAGGTCTCTGGAACCCTGCTTAAAAATTAGTGTAATGTAACCTAATTTTGGTACCGATGGAGTTTTTAAAAGAGACCACATACCAGAATGACTGATTCAACTGTTTCATCCTTGGGTTCCTTCAGAATTCTTAAGCAGCACCATCTGGACCTGACAACTTGTTACTGCTCATGTTGTCAGCTTGCTCTGCTGCTCAGTCTGTTCTGCCTAGGCTTCATTTTGAGGCACATCCACTGATCGCTGATGTGATAGATGTGCCTGTGAAGACAAGCTCCATGATGCTCAAGCTCTTCCACAGGAAGGGTAGCAAAAGTTCATTTAATTTTGTGGTTAAGCATTCTTTGAACTCTTCTTGTGGTTCTAAAGGCTCTCTAGCAAGCTTCTTCATTCTAATGCACTTGGAAAAAGGATTTATTAGCAGT
>JAUBOD010000750.1:3234699-3248697 GCA_032353885.1 Nothura maculosa
AGCATCTTTTATTCTTTTGATGTAGTATCATGTCTTTGTCTCAGACATACAAACACTTGTAGATCTGAAAACAGCTACTTATTTAAAGATTAGGCTAGTCTGCTCAAGTATCTAGGAAAGGAGCACTGGTAATATGCCATCTCCACCCAAGCCAGTGAATAGTGTCACTGCCAGCTACACCTATTGTCCCTCCAGCTGGAAGAACTTCTCACTGGTGCCACTTTGAGCTGTTTTCCTCATTTCTTTTTTTTTTTTTCGCCTTGAGGAGACTATGGTCTCCTTTTCGCCTTGAGGAGACTATGGTCTCAAGGTCTCAAAAAACTGTAAGCATTTCCCATAGTGCCCTGGAGATACTGGCCTTCAAACGGTCTTGCTGCTGCTCCATATCACTAAGTGAGCACTTCAGCTTTCTTCAAGACTGCCTGCTGAAGCAAAAAATGTCATACTTCATAAGCGTATCTGTGGATAAGCAGAATCCTCCCCAATATGGAGCCCCAAAGATTTGGATAATCAAACTGATATCTCCATCTCCAGCCTCTTTTTCCCTGCAGCATGTTAAAATGCAATACCTCAAAGCACCCCTCAAATAGAAATATTATCATCTTTTAAGTATATAACAAATAGAAAGATATCAAGGTGGCTTATTTCTTCTAAAATATTTGTGAGTGAATTTTCAAAGCTCATAAGAGGCAGAGTTACAGAAATATTCAAATCCTCATGGAACTCCCCAAACCACTTAGGCAGGCAGGTATTTATTTCTGTATCCCACACTGTGCTTCAAGCAAGTGTTCCAATACCACTGGAAGTCTGGCCTTTAAACATCATCCTGGTTGGTAACCAAATTCTCCTTTAGTTGCATGAAAATTATCCCTTAAGCAGTATTCTATATTTGATAAATATTGGATTAAATATATTTTTGTTTCAAATCTATGTTCTTGGTCATGTATCTGTCCAGCAACAACATCAGCTGTGATATAGATACAAGGAGACATAAATCCCAATTCCTGCTGGGTTTATAAATTATTCTGTTTCTCTCTTGCTTTCATTACCCGAAAGTCTAACACAAGAAAATATAGAGCTACGTCTATCTTTGAAAAACATCCTCTAGCTCTGTGTCTATATGTATATATATACATATAGCAAATAACATTAGGTTAAGCTTTAATGCTCTTCTACTATTGTATTGCTAGCATGCAAACACATCATTTGGAGTTCAACAACATTGCCATCTAAGGGTACTAATATTATGTATTTCTTATACAGAAAAAATATTTCTATAATATAGCATTTCTAGAAATCAATGGGATCTTATCTGTATAGTACAGGGAAAGGAGCAGGGTGAGTGGCATGAATAATGAGAATCAAAATATCAAACATACTCAGCTTTCTCACAGATACTTCCTCCTGAGACAACCACAGAGGTAATGGACAACTGTAGCTGTAAGAGGCACCCCTACGGCAGTGTATGTCAAAAATGTCCAACTATGTTTCACAGACATGCTAATTATTACTAGCTGATGATCTGCCTCTTTGAGATATTTGCAGATATATATATATATGTATATATGTCAATAGTTTTAATCCAAAATGAATAGGCTTTAGTTGAAAATAACTATTTTTCCTTAAGCTTCTACTCTAGAAATATTAATTCCTGTGACAAGTAAAAGCCAAACTTCCACCATGGTTTCAGATAGGCCCTCTGCTCAGCATGCCTACTATGGAGTTTTCACTGATCAGAAATCTTTTTGATTAGTGGAGTCCATAATACTTGAAAAATACCTACAAGTTCATGTGATAGTAGGAAATTTTAGTAGCATGGTTAAAGTAGAAAAGTTAGCTTTGATGTAACTAACCAAATTTGGAAGGGAAATAAAATATTAGTAGTTACATTCTGACTGTGGGATGATCTGCATTACACTGTCACACAGCTAAAACCTCATTAAATCCAGTTGACCTGCATTTGGAGTAACATTACTGAGAGAACAGGATTGTTTTTCTGCTCCAACAATCCCATGTTATAACACATGAGGAAGATTCTTCATGCACTGATACCTCTTAACTTTCGCACATAGCCCACCATTGCCATCTTGAAAGTGAGAGGCAGGGCTATTGGAAAGGCAGCAGGTAGCTGCCTGGACACTGTATCTTACAAACTTCTTCAGATATAATTTTAATCAACTCCTGCTAGAATTCTGCCTGATTAAGGTTTGTGGAGGAAAATCCCATCACAATCTCTCTCTATCGCACAGAAAATCATTAAGCAAAAATTCCACCCAGGGACCTACTGGGAAGACTATGGAATTTATCCAGAGAAATGTGCTATGTGATAGAAGTTAAATCAAATATATAATTTGCTCTTTCATCATTTCAGTTCAGACTAGACCACACATGGACATACAGTAGTTTAATTAGTTACTAAATTGTGCTTAATTTTTACCAGATTTTCAAACACAAACCGCTAAATATTGAGGTAAATGTTAACTCCTGAGCTTCAAGCTCAGTACAATGTATTTTGAACTTTACTAAGCTGTATTTAAGCTTTTACTTTATTTACTGCCCTCTGTCACAGCGTATTTGCTTTTTCATTAGGGCACTATCTGACAAAAGAACATATCTATGAAGTCCATATAGTTCTCTGTCCTTCTGTGAACTCCTGAAATTCCAATTTGGAGCTGCCTTGTGCACAATGAAATGAATAATGCTCATGAAAACGTGCTGTTCACCATTTCAAGCTGAAGTCATGAGGAAAACAGTGTTACTATCTCTTGCTTCCTTAAACTTCAGTAAATACTTTCCTTCTTCAAAATTAACTGACTCCAAAAAGTGCTATATAGAAAACATGAAAACATTTTTTACTCATTGTCTTCTGAAAATTCACAGCACACTAAACTACAAAAGAACAAAAAAAGAAAAGGAAAGGAAAAACTAAAACATAGGAAATATATTCAAACAGGATAATATATTCAAATGTAGATTAATACTTGTATTTATCAATGGAACTATAAAGCTTAAACAAAAGCAAGTCAACATCTTATTTTTGCCTTATTTTATATTACATGGGCATCCTGTAATTGTACCCTATAAATTTTTGTCATCACAAGTCATTTTACTTGAAAAAACTATCTTGCTGAATAAGTATTGGAAACGCAATTTTCTAAGCTTGGCAAGAACAAAACATTCTTGTTCAGCAAGTCTGCTGAAATAACAGATTATACAACAACAGTAAACAAAGTGCCAATAGATATATTTTTTCACTGTTATTATGGGGGAGTAGAATATAAACTATGTCAAAATAAAATTTATAAAAGGGGACAAAATATTAACTCCAAGAGCAAGTAAGCTCTCTCAACAGCTTGCCTGTTTAACACAATATGTTTCAGAAGCTGGAAAGATATTTATTCAGAATAAAATCAGTTGGGTATTTTTGGAATGGCCATCAACTTGGTGGAGCACTTTCTAAACTTAAGAAATCTATTTTTCTCTTTGTAAAAGAAGGTGACTCATCTTTCCGGTTTCTCTCCAAATCACTTGTCAAGCACAGGCTGCAGGAACACAGGTGCAGAGTAATTCCTAATATTGCCCAAGGTCTCTGCAAGCAGATGAACTTTTCAGCATGTTTTAAAACGTGACAAGATCAAGGCATCTCTGAAACACCTTTAGGAGAAGGATGTACTTTACTGGCAGTGAATCTTTCACTCTGAGTCTGGTTTACAATTTGTCTCCGAAAGGTAAGGAAGTAGATTTCTCAGAACTGATTGGGCTCCACCTACACAAAACATGTATTTTTAAGATGTGATAACCCTGAAGTGGTGCCAAAATAGGACTGGGAGCCAATCAAGAACACAAAGCAATAGAAGAATTCCCATTTGACCTTCCCTACTTATCCCTGAGCAATAAACTTCCATATGCATAGGAAGAGTTCAAAAATTGATTCAAGAAACTACATGACTGTCAGTTTGAGATAGGTAGCATAACAGAGCTTGGGCCACACTCTTAAACTACAACTAATTTCTTTAGTCTTACAAGGAGTCAAAGTGTCAATGAAAAAGATGATATACTGCAGTATAGTTTTACTAAAAGCATATAGTGCAAGATAACTGGCTTCTAGGTGAAGTGGAAGATCTATAAAATTTCAAATATCACACATTTCCTTAACAAACATTTCCTTAAAACTCTACTGTATCTTATAGCTAAGGCCTTCTATCGTGCAACAGAATGATTTGATCTTAAGAGCCGTTCTTACCTGTTTGCATGATGTTTGACCTTGTACAAGCAGTATTGAGGAGGTGAGTTATAACTGGGATTTGTTTGAAGAGTCTCTCCTTGCTCGTCTCTTCCTTCCTGCCTCTCAGTTGAGTTCTGACAGGAGCTATTTCTCCATAAGCAAATAATCGCAAGAAAGCTAGATCTGTACCCCAACTGACTAGTGTTGAGGATATGGCACCTGTACAAGGCACTTTCCATGGATTTCTGCTGCAGACTCACTCTAATCTGGTCCCATCCATTGAATCACCTTCTGGCTTAGTTTCTTGTGAAAGAAATGCATCAAGAGTGCTCCATGATAAGAGCTAAAACACATCAAGTGTAGAAAACACAGATATCTTTTTCTAAAACACACTCCTGAACTGGTCTAAGACACTAGCGTAGATATAACCTGTCCGAACACTCTTCTTCCCTTATAGGATAAGAAGTCTGGTTACATACATCCTTGAACATACTGCACTCAGACCATTTTTCTTCCCTTTTACAAGAGAAAAAAAAGTTTAATTTTTAATTAATTTAAAAAGTCAATTAAACAAGGCAATTTATCTTGAGTAGTACACTGACACTGTGCCACTTGGCAAATCATTATTGAAACCATCACATTCACATTTTGAATATAGCATTTTTTAACATAGATAATAATAAGATCTATGTATTAAAATTGTAAGCCTTTGCCTGAAGCTGGACATTTCTTTGTGGGAAAGACATTCAGTGAATCAGAATTAGAATATCTGAATAAGTGGTGCATAGAGGGAATAAAAGCTGAATATCAGAGCTACTATTTTACATGGTAACACATACCACTAACAGAAGAAAATTTAAAAAAGGAAGTTGCATGAAAGCTCTTTTTCCTACTTCTTTCAAAAAAAAAATAAGTATTCACTTTCACAAAAAAAGGAGCTAAGCTACTAAGCTCTAGTACCATCAATAACTACTAGTGTTAATTTAAGAGAATATGAATATTCCTTAAAAGCAAGGACATTTTTTGAAAAATGTCCCTGCAAGTCCATGCCTCACTGAGCATTATTTCAGTGCTGACACAGAAAGTATGACTCTAGGGACAACATAACTGTAAATGTTCAGAATCTGCCACTTCTCCTTAAAATCTCTAAACAGAGACTAGAGAGGTCTGCTTTTGTTTTGCATCGAAGGGAAAATGCTTCCTAACTTTCAAGCTGGTACTTGGAAAGCACTACTTAAGGGCAAAAAAATACAAATATTCCCTATAGGTAACATCTCCTGCGTAAATAGACCTCTTCTCACATAGACTTGATTTACTGAACCTAGCACCAGCTACTACAAGGTGAAAGTAACACGAGCCTACTGCAATTCTCTAACTGCTTTACACAACCAATCTTAAGCATCTGCTAACTGCATCAGCCTCTGTGCAAATGTGTGATGACTAACAGGCCAGGTACTTGAATACGTTCCTGATCCAGTGACTACTTTAAAAAACAACATACGTCTTCAGATCAGGCTGGTAAGCATGCTTATCATAATTGAGCATATCATTGTATATCACAGAAAAATAATGCAAGTTCTGTCATATTCTGAATAAATATGTCTCAGATAGATAGACCTTGAACACTTTATTTCCTTTGACATGCAAGTCTTATCAAACCCTTCCAACACGGCTGAGTAAATTTGCTTGCAAGAAGAAATTCTTTGAAGAAATTACAAGCTTAAAAAAATATTAATTAAAATGACTTTGAATAAAGCCAAATTCACTAAGTAAATTCTGGTAGTAAATTGTTTGCTCCATTCCAGAAGAAACATGAGAGTGTCTATTTTTTTCATCTTAATGCTGGAGAAGAAATTACCCTACTATTCCTCAACCACTGCAGCATCTCAGCTGAGTGCCATCAGAAACTACCATTCTTTCAAGCAGGATGAGACTTGCAAATATAAGGTTGAAGAAATTAGCCTTACTGATTTGAAAAATCTTCAGTGAACAAAAGGAATAGAACATTATTCTCCTGGTAAAATGACAGGAGCCAATAGAGAATGAACTTCAATTTTATCTTTAATTAAAGGTGAAAGAAAAAAAAAAAAAGGCTAGTCAGAGAGATACTAACTGAAGTGTAAACTGGCCTCTCAGTGATAGGCTTTTAGCTACAAATAAGAAAGAAAGTTCAGCCAAGGAGAAGACATTAAATCCAACTTAGAAAGGAGTCTTGGGCAAATTCTAAAGAACATAATTTTTACTAACCTTATACTTGCATATTCTTGCACTGCCTAGCAACGAATCATGCAGGTCTTGTGATCTCCAGTTTTTGTATAAAAATATTTATAACAATTCTATATAATATTTTTTAAAATAAATAGAAAATAAAATGTGATGCCTAAAGCATTTCTATATAGGCAGTATTTCCAGGACAAAAAGTGTTACTTCTGAAGAATATATTCTTGTACTTTGCTGTCAACCAAAACGATTACCCAATCTAGCTTTGGGTTCTTCTTCTGTATAAATGGATAATAGCCGGACATAAAATACTTGCCTTCAACAGTGATTCAAATACATGCATTGCCGATATACAAATAATATAATAATGCAGTTTGTAAATAACTCTCTCTGAATTCATTGTAAAAATTGATATACAAGTTACAAGGGAAACTTAACATGCATCCTCTTTATTTTTTATATTTTTAAATCACATGTATTTATATAATAACAATATAAAATAATACACATAATAAAGATATAGTAAATATTTAATAATTAATAATAAAGTACATAATATTTAAGACTGTCTCCTGCTGTATATGGCTAAATAAAGGTGTTCTCTAGTTCACTGTGTTTTCATTTTTAGTGCTTGAGTTAGGTCCACAAATTTTAAGGCAATCATTGCAACAGTATCAGTAGCCACTGGTAGATGACTCAATAGGCTGTCAGTGTGGAAAATATATTAAAAAATGCAGTTTAAGAATTTAAGTAAGCAGCATGTTCTGACCTCATGTAACTTTGATGAGGATCTCTGACCTATGCCTGCCTTTATTTATGAAAGAAGTCCTTATTCACAGGTGTGTTCAGTATATGGAGCTTTGTATTTCACTGAAAGAGACTTCGCTAAGCTACTAAGCACAAACACTCATCAGTCAAAGCTTGCTCAGAGAGTACAAGCTTTTGCTGTTCATTATGTGTCTTCTTGGTTCTTCTAATATTTGCTCACCAACCCAAAGCTCATTTTCTTGTAAGCTTCAGCTTTATAAATTATTTAACTGCTGAACTCATTACACTTTTTTTGAACAAGCTACAAAATAGAGTATTAGTGAAGAAAAGCAGCATGTTGCTGTGTGGCACAGAGTAAGAAAAGCAGTTAGAGATCACATTCTCATGACATTCTTAACTGTCCTGACAAACTAAAAATGATATAACTGTTGTTTCTGTGTTACTTATGATTATTTTGTGTACACCTGAGACATAGCAAACCAAAATATATCTAAAACTAGCTAAAAGCTGACAAAAATATTATAACGTTAACTGTTACGTCATACCTGTATCTACCTTTGTAGACATAAGTACAAATTCTGCTAGCAATTGGCTGAGTCAGCAATATACACAGGAGATATTCAATTCATTTTAAGTAAGAAAGGACATATTGGTTTAAGGCAAAGATTTTTTTGACTCGCATTTTTCATACAGTCCATTCTGGACCAAAATGCTAATGATTAATCCTTGGTTTGGGCAAAGCTGCAATATCTGAGCAAATTCAGATCAGTAGGGAAGTTTACTAGAATCTGTTGTACTCCATGAGAAAAAAGAAATCTCATAACTATAAGTCTCAGAAGAATATATGTTTACAAGATATTCCTAGTAATACTTGCTCATGGTCAGTCTAGAAACTATATGAGAAAGAAGATTTATTGCAGTTTGCATTTTCACTGTTGGCCATTATTTGGAAAATCACAAAAGGGCAAAGGAAACAGAAAAGTCACAATTCTTTTGAAGTTCAAAGAAATTCCTATTTTTTAAAAATAAAGCATAGGACAAGTATGACCAGATTAATCATTTCCTTCTGAGTCAGCAATTCCCAATGAGCAGCAAAACATCAGATAAGTCTGATGGGTTATTAATGTGAAAATTATTTGTATAGAATATTATTCCTCTACATTTTCGGGATGTTTGAATAAAAACATATTATGTCTTTCATCTGCACTAATAGAGGAATATTAATTTCACACTACAAAGGTAACAACTGGATACTCTACCAAAAAGAGGACAAAAATCTGCAAGAGAACAAGAAGTCAGGCATGATTATGGTCATCCCATGCTCTGAAATAACCTGCTTTCAGTCCATTTATTCAGTCATATGTGCATGCACATACACACACACACACACACACACACACACACACCCCTTTAGCAGATGTATTTAGCTTTTGGATAAGAAGAGTTTTCTCCTCCTCTGAACAGATGGAAATGGACAACACACAGATGCACTCACACAAACTGACACTAGTTTCTCATTGAGCTGCCCTGAAATAATTTGATTTCAGTGCAATCACTGTCAGTGAGAAGTTCAGTTAATGAATATATGACCAGTTGTGACATACAACGAAATCAAATAAAAATAAAGCCATGCCTAGGAAATATTTTAAGATCACTGAACATTTAAAGTGTTTTGAGGTGCTTTGTCAAACACAAAATACCCTATATTCCTCAGAAATTTTCTTATGCCAAAGGGAAATCTCCCGCTTTCCCCCAAAGGGGAACCCAAAGCTTTAAAACATGAAAAAAATATCTCTGGTTTAGGGAGAGATTATGCCCATGCTTACTATGAATATTTTCTCATCAGCTTATATTAGATTGTGGTCTGTTCACAGCATGTGAAGAGACAGAAATATCTAAGCCATCACTCTTGTCTTAGAGGTTATTGCATTTCATGAAAAGCAAAATTTCAGAAATTCATCTAGATTTTGGCATATCAGGGGCTGTACATAGGGCTGATTTTTGCTCACACTTCTCAGGATTTTTTGAAATTATTTTGTGCATTGTTTTATTTCATCCTGCAGTTGAAAGAAAGCCCCTAGAGTTTTGATCACAATTCCTTCACACAATAAAAGAAAAAAAATAAAAAGAAAGAAAAAAAACCTACCAATATTAATTACAGTTGAGGAGGATTATCCAGCTCTTATATGACAAATCTTCAACTCTCTTTCATCTCAAATTGCATTATTGCTAGACTAATTTCAACACCTCCTCTTCCTCCTTCTCCTCTTCTTTCTCTTGGTATAAGCACTAAGGCCAGGGAGTGAGATGAGTCATAGCACTGCTCTGCTTGCATGAAGTGGGAGTGATTTGCTGTGGGAGGTGCAGTTATGCCTAAGCAAGGGAGAGACCCTAGAAAAGAAGGAGGATAAAAGGAAGTAAGCACAATCCAAACAGCATCACAAAAGTATCCACTGAGAGAGAGATTTGGGCAAAGAAAGTGAAAATGTGGGAGACATTACCAGTTCCACAAAATGGAACCTGTAAATGTTCAGGCAAAAACCTAGGAAAAATAATACCATGTATGTTGTAAGTATATAATTTGTACATATACCTATTTAAGTCTTGGAAGACAACTTCCTCATAGGATATAGATTTGAGATATGGGAAAGTTTATGACCTAGATGAGTTCTGCAAAGTTGCAATTTGAAACCCCAGAGAAAACAAAAATTTCTTTAGCTACAGGAAACATTTGACATTCATTATTTCTGGCATATCCTTCAGTTCTTGTCCTTTCCAAAGAGCTCAGAAGAATTTGTATTAGTAATGATAGTCTGAATGACCTTACATGTAAAAATAAATTTGTAGAAGAAACAAGGGAATAAATACCATAGTTTTATGCATAAGGTTTTTGCACTACATGAAGGAAAATAAACTGTTCATGTCTTCCTGACGCAAGAAATATATCTTTGATAAGGTGGGTCACAGAAAAAGCTATTCACATTTTTTTTCTGAAGATATTCAGCAGCATATAGGCATACAGCCAACTGTTTCAGTTAAAATTTTTAAAAAACAGTAATCATGCAAATGTGCCGGTCATTAGGATTATCTCTTTAAAAAGATTAGGCTGTTCTTATTTTAAGTGAGACTGGCCTTCCATAAAAAATAGTAGTTAATATTTTTCTAATCCAACTTCAAAAAGCTCTCCTAATGCAACATATTTTTACACAGTTAGAAGACTCAGTCATATTTATCTCCCGAAATATCTCCATTCTTATTTCAGATATACTTTCTGGGTATTAGATATCCCAGTTTATGTACTTCACATATTAGAAACTGTGTGGATAACAATAATTTATCTTAAAAATGGGTTCAAAAATTTATTTTCTATCTTGTAACTAGGTTAGGAAATGTGGAAATGTTTTCCCCTTTAGGGTCTGAACCCCAAGAGAATACTAAATGCAGAAAACAAAGGTCCCAAGGGACTTCAGAAAGAGAAAACTAATCACCCAGGCAACATTGTATATGTTGTCATGCATTACATGAACTGAGGTTGTTCCACTTTACTTACCATCATTAAAACATGCATATATTCTTTTTCTTTTACCTGTATTTCTTGGCCTTTTCAACTACCAACTCATTAAAATAGGATCATGGCCCCAACTATAAAACAGGCATCGTCATGTCTTGATTAAATAAGACTGTATGCAGGTTCCAAACTGCTGTAGCAACATTTACTTTGAAATAATTATTGCTTATGGCAATTACAAATAAGACTCAGATCACAACTCAATGAATTCTATCTGCACAACACTGCACAGTCAGTATCTTTTGAATTGTTGTTGATATATAAATCATAAATGAAGGTTAGAAGCTATACCGGGCAAAGCATTGTCCAGAAAAAAAAAACATCATTTAAAGTTGTGTTTGTAGGAAAGAACAGGTATATGAAAGTGCAGTCCCAGTAAACAATCCAAAGAGGAAATGCAAGAGCTCAGGAAATGAGATATTAAACATTTAATTACTCATGGAGCTATTTATGAAGCTGAAGATTGTAAGATTTTGTAAGATTTGTAAGATTTTGTTCTACTGGACCTTGTGAACTCCTTAAAACTTAGCTCTATTGATGAGTGTGATATGCAAATACTAAATACTAGACTAGACTTAAAAAAAATTCAAAGTGTTCCCATGACTTCAGAGAATAATTTTACTGTCCTTGACTATCAATCTTCTGGCTCTTATTCACTTAAAATGCCAGAATGATGGTCTCCACTGATGCTTCTGTGCTCTCTCATGTGGTTACCAGTACCTAAAACTACTTGTAGATATCAGCAACAGCTTTATTTTCTTCAAACTCAGGATTCATATATGCTTTGTGACCTACAAGTATGCCTAGTCAGGCATCTTATTTTCAACTCTAATACCATAATTTTGTTGACTTCTTGTTTTCCACCATTAACAAAGGATTCTTGGGATAAACATTTAGTGTGAATAAAGCTTCCAGCACAGCGGGATGGAGGGAGATGAATGGGTCTGGAATAAAACACTGCAATTCAAAAAATCCCAATACTCAATATGTTTCCATCCAGGGTCAGCCAATTCTTAACTGTTCACCAACTGTACATAACCATATTAATGTTAGTGCTTATTGTTACATGTGAGCAATTTTATCCAAAGAAATAATAAAAATTACCATCTGACAGAAATATTTGCACAGTAGAGAGCACTTTTGTATAGTATATTATGCGGTCTATCATCCATATTTCTTTCTAAGGCCCATTCCAATGTGCTCTTTATTTCTAGCTTTTCACTGCTCTGCCACTTATTGGCCATCATTTAGAAGTAAAATAATGCTATTTTCCTCTTGACAAATCTATTTTGCTAAATTACGTGCCTGGATGGTAGAAATCAACACAAAGAAAACTTTTTTAAATTAAATGATGCCCTAACTTTTTTTTTCTCTTAAAAAACCTCTCTCACAGAGGTAATATTATACAGAGATTATGAAGCTAGAGTCTCTAAGCTGCTGAAAATTTTACAGCAGCCACCCCAGAGTTCTCAGTACTGTGCAAATTGTGTCCATGACTAGAACATTCATGTTGCCCTATAGAGTAACAGCTTCATCCTGCAAGGTTCTAGGAATTCACTTCTACCACTTAGGTCAAGGAGCCTCTTAAAAGTTGAAAGCAAATGAGTCTTTCAAAAGATAAAAACAAAACTGATAAGCCAACAAGGCGGTTACAGACACAAGCAACTATCCTGTATGCTAAGGTGGCATCAGGTTTTACTAAATAATAATTTTTAAAAACTAATCTTGATCTAAAATTCAGTAAATAATCTTCCAGGACTACAAAATTCCTGACAGATGAATTGAAAGGGACTGTTACATTAGTTCATATCATAAATTAGAAGAACTCATAACAGTACAAAATCTCTAGATATACTGTATGACATATTATAATGGTTCAAATGGTAATTTTCCTTATTAAAGAAGAAAGTACAAGCAGAAGGATAGAAGAACAGTCCAAAGAACACTCAGTCATCAACACTGTAAATATACAATGAGAGTGACTGGTTGTAATGGTTGCAATATCTTGGTATGAATGATCATTTCTGCAATGACTTAGGGCTGTTACAGAGGTTTCCTGATCTTCTTGGCTAGACAATTTCTTACTTAATCTGGCAATCTGCCCAACAACTTTGGAATTCTTATCATCTTGATTTAAGTAAAAACTTACATATGCTAGCACAAATAAGAAAGCAATGAAATTGAAAGAAGAAAAACCAATTGTTTTCATTGATTTGCTTGTTGAAATCTTCAATGCTGTTAAAAGTCAGGAAGATTTTCATTCCTTCATAAAGCCAAATGCTGTAAAATGAAGAGAGTTTTTAGTGATTTATGATCTACCTTAAACAGACTGGATCTGAAATGCTATTATTCCTTTCCTAGAATCAAATATAAGTGATTACAGCTCCCTCAAGCATGACCAATCTTTCATCAACAGTTCCTGCTTGGTCTACTTTTCCCCAGCTCAGAGTGAAAGGCCTCTCAGTCACTTGGCTCTGTCTGATCCTGCTGAACTATGGGTATCTACCGAGTTCTCCTAAAGTAGGAGCTGACTTTTGGTGTATATTTTGCAGTATCAAGTTGTGTTAACAAAACACGTGGGCTAGGAAAACACAATATCTTACCTTCTTTTAAGGATTTGCTTGAGGGCTAACTCTAATTCAGATATCTTCCTTCTCATTTTCTTTCTTCCCAAGTGCAATTTCCCAAGGAGGTAGATTTGCCATCCCTCTTTTATACCTTTGGATGTGCTTATGTCCCCTTGCACTCAACTGTTAGTGAACTTCCAGCTCATGGAAGGAGTTCTACAGCCTGGCAAGGAAATAGATATATCTCCAGTTGAAAGTTTTATTCTGAGGAAACTTATATTTCACACACATGCAATTTCACACACATGCAAATTAACAGCCATAACCCAACCTTAACCCATATTTAGAATTATGGGATTCCTGGCTGCAGCCCATCTTACGGCTCTTACCTCAGAATAAGATATGAGGGGGATCCGCCTCTGATCCTCACCCAAGTGACCAAATATAGGGCAGCCAGAAGGTAAGGGACAGCAAAGGCATCTGCGTCTGTGACAAAAAAGCTCCTTTCAGCGATGGGGTTGCAGGAGCCTCTCCTCCCTGTCCTCATCTGCCCCAAGAGCTGCTGGAGAGAGCTGTGGAGCTGCTGGAGAGAGTCCAGCGCAGGGCTACGAGGATGATCAAGGGCCTGGAACATCTGCCCTATGAGCAAA
>JAUBOD010000750.1:3248797-3273653 GCA_032353885.1 Nothura maculosa
TGTGCAGGGGGGTTGGACTAGATGACCTCTGAGGTCCCTTCCAACCCTAAGCATTCTATGATTCTATGAAGAGATCTATGGACAACAAGTGTATGACAGCCCCAGGCAAGGACGTGTCACCAGCGGGTGCTGATCTGCCTCCAACACACATACCAGCAGGCAGAAAGCATTTCCCAGAAAACAATTTTGCTTACGAAAATGAGCATGGATGTCATTTTGAGCAGCAGTCCCTTGGCCAGTTGAAGCATTGTTTAACACCAAAAAATATAAAAAGCCTGACCATTTTAGGTATAAAATTGTCAAGTTAATAATAGTTTTGCTGTATCATCACAAGTTAGCAACATTCCCCAAAGCACTATTGTATAAATCTTAAAATAGTCTTGGACCTCTCTACCTTAAGCGCTCTCTCCGTTGTCACAGCATTCAAAGCTGAAAATCCCTTTGATGTGCCAGAGAAGCAGCTGTCAGGATATTCTTTGCAAAAGCAGCTAAATGAGAGATCTGTAACTCATAAATGGTATGGATAAAATGCATGGAGAAAGATTAGTTACTGTTCTTGTAACACAGGAAAGGAAGACACCAAACAAAATCACAAGGTTTAAACCAGATTTTTTCACATAGCACAATTAAATTGTGTAGGTCTTTGACACAAGCTTTGAAGAGAAAAGTATAAATAAATATTAAATAAAAATCCAAGAAAAGGATACAACTTCCACTTCAGAAAGTTCCCATATTGAGAATTACTAGAATATGTATGAAAAGCTGGGGGAAGCGTCACTGATGCTTTTCTGATGTCCCTCCTGTACATACTTGCTGCTCTCCATTGCCAGACATCTGATTTGCTAAATGACCTTCCAGACTGATTCATTACAGTTTTTCTTACATTTCTGAGACCCAGAAGTGCCGAAGTGCCTTGCTGTGGTTTTGCTCTCCTGCTTTGCTGTGCTTCTAGTGCCCCTCAGACTGACTGTACAGCAGCACCGAATTTCTGTTAGCTTTCAGTAAGCGCCACAAGATGCATTTTTCTCCCTGCAAAATGGGCATGCGTTAGAGATAAGACTTAAAAATATGAAATGCTGCATGAAGAAAATTCATTTCTGCCAGTTGAAAACTGTTTGCATAGTGACACAACCAGTTTCTCTTCAGTTAATTGGCTTGATGAAGAAGCTCAACTTGTGTGTGCTCATGTTTTCTCTCTCTTTGTAGGTTACATGACAACTTCACTAGTGAGGAAGTTCACTAGTGAGGATGCAACTCTGAACTGTGCATATGTTCTATTCATAGGGGCAAATGCATCTGAAAATTCCTAGCAATAAGTAAAAGAGAAAAAGTCTTGTGTAATGACTCTTTTTTACAAAACTTCTGCAAATCTAAAATATGTAAACTTCTCACCATGATGTGTGTCCATTCCTTCCTAGAGATAAAAAGTTTATCTTTGTTGGCAGAAATAAAATAAAAAAAAAGTGGGGCAGTGCAGTGGAAAATTTGACATGTTAGTGAGTAAATACTGTGAGTATACCCAATGCCAGATATTTCATTCATATTTTTATTTCATGAAAGCTGATTTTTTACTCTTTTGAATTAAATATATTCAATTCAGCAGTAGGAAGTCTGTTTTGTAAATTTAAATCTTTACATTCTGCCTTTAGCTAATGTTGTGTAGCTGTAATGTATGTTAACTTCTATGACATTTCAGAAAAGAATCTCTGAACTTTAGAAAAAAAAACAAACATTCACTGGAACGTAAGGTTACAACAAAAGTAATTGCTGTAAAGTCCTTTGTTGAAAAAGAAAGAAAGAGGAAAAAAAGAAAGAATGGATTGCTTTATGTTTTCATTCACTGATTCACTGTAATTCTGAAATACCAGAGAGATGAAAACACCATGAATCAAAAGAAAAAAAAATAAAGAGATGCTGGAAATTGTTAGAAGTTTAATCACAGCATGCTGGATCCTTAGGGGAGTACATTTAACTGAAAACATACACACAGAACTGAAGTGTTCCTCTAAAGAGATAGAACTTTTTAAATTAATCTCTGTACAATACAGATAAACTATATTGTGTTCTTTAGGCTTTATATTAAGTAGGCTTTGGTATTCCTTTTCTCTCTTGTTCTTGGTCCAGCATCGTTCTTCTTCCAGGACTTCACAGAAAGATGAAAGCTGTTATCCAAAACCAAAGTGAAAATAAGAAATCTAACACAGATATATTTATTCTTACACCGATTACTTTAGCAAGGAAAGTAAAATGGAGGCAGATAGGAACTCTACATGAGCAAGTAATAATTTTTCAGTACATATTTGGTATATAATCATAAAGCATATTAAATAGCATATTAAATACACTATTAGTTTCACAGGCTTATTTGGGTAAGTAATTTTGTATAGGATAAAACTTTTCAATATTTTAAAGTAATCACAATGCTAAACTACAGTATTTCCTAGGTGTTAGTTGAACTCCAAGGTTTCAGTTTGACTTACTATCTGCTTAGTTAGTCTCCAGACTTGCAGTTAGTCTCCAGACTTTAGGGATGTGAGCTATTTCAAGGTAATATCTAGCTGTACAGAATATCCACATATTTCACATAGGAGATTGCAAGAGATTGCATCTAGCTTCAGAGAAAAAAAAAAAGATTAATATTCAGTGGAAAGGCTCATCACATCCTAAGAGGTATTGTAAAAAGTTCTCCCTTGCATAAATCTCCACAAAACTCTTGCCTAAAAAGTTTATTCACAAAATGGCAAATCATTTTCAACAACAATTTGACAGATCCAAAACTCAACATTTCCAGGCTACTCCACTTGCTGCTTAGAAGCAGGAAAAAATTCAATCCACTCTCTAGCTCCTGGGAGTCACATATTACAGATCTTTCCCAGTCAGCAACCTATGCAGAAGGAAAGCAGGAAAGATGGTCTGCTCCACCAGAACTGTGCTGATGAAATTACGTTTCCATTTTAAGATAATGCTGTTTTTCTGAAAATGGCAGCCAGATATCAGCACTGCTGCATTAGGAACTTGACTTCCAGATCTCATACAAAGGTACTACCTGAGCAGGACACGTTACACGGACCATGTACACACATGTAAATATATTGAAAATCTTATTTTTGATCGCACTTTAACACAGAAGAATCGTGTTCGATGAATGCTGTTTAATTTCTGTTTTTCTGCTCTGTAGTTAGGAAATACCATTTTTCTCAGCAGTCCCAGCTATACTTTCTTATTGCACATACAGTCCCTAACAATGTGATTAAATATTTTGCCATAGGATCTTTTGTCATTAAGTACAGTCAATGGATAAACAAAAAGCCAGAAATAAAGTTACATGGGCAATCAGAAATCTACCATGTCTTAGTTTTCAAGTACCTGATTTTACAACCCAGATAATGTTCCACAAATTGAGCTTTTGTGGGTGGAATACACATGTATAATTTAGGAAGAATTAAAAATTAAAGTGATTGACACTTCAGATTCTACTGACATTAAACATATGGACTGTGGTCTTTTAGATAATCAACAAAGAAAGAAACACTCTCCCATTCTCATCCTCACAGTCTGACTGTGTAGACTTGAGCAGAATATTCACAGGGAAGTAACTGTGCAGCTGAACCTTATGCAGTGCCTTTTGCATGCTGTGCCATACTCCACTGAGTTCCCTTTCCCATTAATACTGAGAGGATTTTCACCCAGTCAGAGAACTATCACATATTCTTATCACATTTCCTCACTAACACGACCTTTTCACACGGGGTCAGACCAGGCTTGTTGAAGATTAAATGGAATGATCACAATAAATATGCAGCTAAAACTGTTGTGGGACGAGAGGATGAGTAGGAGAAAATACACATACATACACATGCACACAGCTCAGATGCTGCAGACCAAGTTAAACAACTTCCTTTTGGAAAGTTTTGTCAGCTGAAGATGTGAATCTCTGCATTACAACAGGGATTACAGCACTGCAATACCAATGATTTCTTGAAGGAAATAAACTGCCTGGCCAGAGTCTTTTCGACAAGTCTCCTAAAGCTAAGTTATTAGTTGGGCAACATATCAGTGGAAAGGCCCAACAATACCAGCAATTATCCTTTGCCTTCTTCATCACCCAGCAATAGCCTGTCCCTTTCTGGGAGTTGTTCTTTCACCGTGATGAATCTGTAAGGACTCTAGGTGCTTGGCTCCTAACTGCATATTGATTAAGGGATGCTAATAATACATCTTTTGAGGTCTTCAATGGCGACAAGAACAAGGAAGTCTTTGAATTATTAGTAAAAAATTGTACCTGTCTTTGAGTTTTGCTTTTCCTTCTGTTTTTAGTATTTATCGGTACATAAAGTTAACCTGAAGTATTTGAAGAGATGTGCTGCAGGGTCTGAGACATCCTTAAAGTCAGGAAAGCTTTTTTCCCCTCAGGGTATTTTCATTTAGTAGATTTGCTGCCTGCTACAGGTCAACAATGTTAAACAGTTAATGTCTGTGGAAGGGAATTAGCTGGGTCCCTATTCTGCTATGGCTTGAACACATTTCTCTGCTACTGCCCTGCAATATCTACTTACATAGATAGAAAGATTACTACAGGGTGGAATTTCTTTTTCTCTTTCCTTTTTAAATCCTGATCCTCTTAATGACATTGCCTGAGAGGCAGGCCCTCAGTTTCTTATTAATGTTGCAAATATACCAATGTTGTGGCATTTTCATCTTCGTTAATACTTTGATGCTGTCACAACAGGGCACCTATCCAGCACAAATATAGGTTTCACAAGTTCTGAGTGTCATCCTCACTGCTTCCTACAATTTTATGTGCAAGTGAAATGTATATTGTTCAAAATATTTTAGTCTTTATCACTATAAATAGACCGCCCACTGTGAAATCTTCTTCAAGAGATTCTACTGCCTTACGGAATTCATAGCAGGATTTCACATACTAGCAACTGCTTCAGAAGTGACATGTTAGACTTACTACTATAAAATATATGTGGACACAGGTTGAAATGAACAACTAGCAAAGCAGTATTTACCTGTCCTTCCACTTCTCTTGATATGAGGAAGATATTTGAATTTGGGAAGACATGAGTGGCATATTCATTCCCACTCTCATGCAGTGAGAATGCTCTATATTTTCTTTTCTCCAGGCTCATAACTTTGTCAATGTCACCATTCCAGGGCTCCAGGCATCCTAGCAATGAAAAGATAAAAACACAAGGCAATCCAACTAACCTGCTATTGATTTTTTTTAATTAATGTTGTATTTTGTTTCTTGTATTATTAATACTATTCAGAATACTGGACATACTCCTAATGACCATCAAATAAATATAAGTTAAAACGAACTATATTAAAAATGACTATCACCCTCCACAATTAACTCTTTTTGAAAAATTCCATTAAAATATATTTGCTTTCAATAGATTTAGATTACAAGAATCCTTTTCATATTTAATAAATATTTTCATATTACATGAGGTTTCATTTCAGCTTTTTTTGCTTTAAATTTTGGGTTAAATAGACCTAATTTTACTGCTATTGCTGGTCACGTATGTCTTCTTGGAAAATTTAAACAACATACCTAGATTGTTCTGTGTGTCATCCATTTGCATTTTGAATCACAAATTTCTTCCATAAAAAGAAATTATTAAGTAACATAAGCAAAGCACAAAACAATCAGCCTGTTTAAGATATTAATCCAAATCAGACATTGCATTTCTCCTCCTGAATAGATACAAAACATTTCAGGTGGCAAAATGTAAAAATATTTTTCAATATATAAAGTTAGGATAATTTGATAAGTTGATAAGTTGACACAGTGAGCACAATATTGCAGAGACCTCTTATATGAGCACAAAGGCTTTCATACATTAAAAATCTTAGCATTTAATCAACTGCATATAAAATGCTGTGAACCATTTCTATCAGACAGTATTAGAACAGCTTGCATGTGCTCCATACATGCACTTTGGCAATCTAATTATGTCCTTTAGCTTTTCCCCTTTTGATCTTCATTTTGCTCTTATCATTTATTTTGGAATGGTGAGCCGTGCTCCAGCCAAACATGTCAGGTTCTGGCATAATCTGTGATTTTAGCAAATGTTATTGGCCCTAATGAAGTCATGTTCCCTCCCATTTAAGTGTTGTCCTCCTCCTTAAATACATTAGAAGGCACACAAGTCTGCTGCTCCTTCAATGCCCCTTAAAGAGAACAGCCTGCAGCGGGGTTTTATTGTGATTTTTTTTTAACTTTGCCCTTCTGCCACGTGCATTTTATTCAGCATTCAAAGTCTGCCCTTTAAAGGTTTGCTGTCACTGTTGCTCCTAGAGGAGTCACATACACTTGTTACTAGGATACTAAACTTAATTTTGCAGCAGGAGCTATCAGCCAAAGATATGCATGTGCCCATCCCATACAGAAATGTCTATCATTTGATATTTATACTGGCTGATGATTTGACTATGACACTCTATTTTTGGTTTTCTAGCTGACTACAGAACGTGCCTTGGATTTATTGCCTATTTTCTCCTTATTACTGGCCATTTAAATTAAGGATAAGTCCATTCTGCAAAAGAAATTTGCATAGAAAGGGATAGAGAAGCTCCTGAAATGCAAAGGGAGTTGGCAAAAGAAAAACAACTGCATGATACAGAAATTCACATTTACCGAAAGAATGGTGCAAGAGGGAGTATGGCTTGTGCCTTTATATTGCCACATGTCACAGCCTATAAAAGTCCCTCAAAATGTTGCCAACTCCAGCTTATCTCCCGAGGCTGGGTTATTTGCCCTGCACTATCCCACAGGTCCCAGTGGAAAGTGGAATCATGCTATGAGACATGTGGCATACAGGTAAAATATGGTAAGATCTATTTATATTAGGACATAAAGCAACCCAAACTGTATTAGTACTTCTCTGGGAAAACAGGCAAAATTAAGAGATTTGATGTCTTACTTTCAAAGGAAAACCAACACAAAGCCTGGGAATGAACTCGCAATTACAAAGTTATCTTGCTTCGTCTACAAATAATTCTTATTTCTAGTACTTTTCCAAAATCTGTTTACACGGAGAGACTGATAGCTGCAAGATAAAACTACTCCACAAGAAATCCTGCCATGCCCAAGCTATGTGCACACACATCATGCTAGCCCATGTATTTCAGACGTAGAATCACAGAATCCTTAAGGTTGGAAGGGACCTGTAGAGATCATCTAGTCCAACCACTTGGCACACACAGGGTCACCTAGAGCACATGGCTGCAACCAAATGGGTTATGAATATCTCCAGAGGAGGAGAATCCACAACCTCTTCTGGCAATCTGTTCCAGTGCTCTGTCACCCTCATGGACCCCCCTCAGCCTTCTCTTCTCCAGGCTGAACAGACCCAGCTCTCTCAGCCTCTGCTCATAGGGCAGATGTTCCAGGCCCCTGATCATCCAGGTAGCCCTGCGCTGGACTCTCTCCAGCAGCTCCACATTCCTCTTGTACTGGGGAGCCCAGAATTGGACACAGTCTCCAGATGCGGCCTCACCAGGGCTGTGTATAGGGGAATAATCACCTCTCTTGACCTGCTGGAGATATTTCTTAATGTACCCCAGATCCCATTGGCCTTGGCCACCAGGGCACTCTGCTGCCTCATGGTCAACTTATCATCCACCATGACACCCAGGTCCTTCCCTGCAGAGCTGCTCTCCAGAAGGTCAGTCCCCAGCCTATACTGATGCATGAGGTTATTCCTCCCCAAGTGCAGGACCTTGCACTTGCCCTTGTTGAATTTCATAAGGTTTGTCACTGTTCCGTTGTGCAGTCTGTCCAGGTCCTTCTGGATGCCAGCATAGCCCTCTGGGGTAGCAGCCATTCCTCTCATTTTCATATAATCAGCAATCACTTCTCAAGATGGTAATAACAACAAGCTACAAAACAGGAGCTTCTTCCAATTTTGTATTTTTGTCCTACTCTGTGTTTTCTTTCTGGCCATGATTATTTCAGTGTAACTCACTAGAAATAACTACATTGGAGATTAGATTAGTCATGCTAAAGCATCTTTATATCATGGTAGAAACAACATTAAACTCAATGAAATGCACAGTTAGTATCAAAACACCATATATTCATGTCTGGTCTTATACAATATTTAGACTTTTAATGAATTATATATATTAATATAACTAAATATTTAGACTTACAATAAGTCAATAAGTATCGTTTTCCAAGTGATGTGTTCTAATCCAGTCACAAGTAAATGAGTGAATTTATACCATAGTTTTACCAGTTTGAATACTTCCTTTCTAAGTTTAAAAATTTGTAAGAAAAAAGCTGAAACAGCCATACTCGAAATTATGCCAGTATGGCTTACTCTTAATCCATAAGAACTTCTGATTTTAAAAATTAAGTTATATCTGATACTGCAGCGTCTCCTACATTTATATTCTGGAAAAAAACCCAAACCATTCAAAACACTCAAAAACACTTCAGTTCACCATTATTATAAAATCCCTACAGCACATTTCACCAGGGCCACATTTGTTAACTACAGCAAGACAGGCTGCCCCAAGGGTTATAAAACAAAGAACAGCACTGGAGAAAATAAAAATTTCTGCTATAAACAAGAGAAAGAAAGCATATCCAATTATCAACTAATCCTTAAAGAAATTAGCAAAACAGTCAGGAAAGTAACTAGCAAAAGGACATTTATTTTAATGAGGGAAACCTCACTTTTAACTCTTCAAAAAGAGAACATAAGAAATGAATTGACTTTATAAAAACCTTCTATAAGACTCTTTATAACTCCTTTCTCCACTTATGGCCATCACAGTTTATGGGGTTTTTGAGCTATGTAGTCTCCTGATGGATTATTTTTTTCTCTCTTGTGATTTTGGTCTCTATAAACTCAGAAATCACTCAATAGAGGACATTGTGTGTGTGTTGTGTGAAAAATACTGCTTTCTTTTTTCCTTTAGCAAACTTGTGTTACGAGTGATGATCAAGTCCCTGATTTCCTACACAGGATACAAAATTACATACCTCTGTAATATATACCTTCTTTACCCACTTCGTTTGAAGGCTAAGCGTCCTATTCAAGTGGTCCTTATCCTCATGTGGAAGTTTTTCTGTGTTTCCAATCATTCTGCTTAAAATGCTCAATTCTGCACCTACTTCTAGACATAGCTTTTTTTGAGTAGAGATACTCAATATATATACAGTATTCAAGCTATGAAAGTGCTATGAATTTGTAGTGTTGTACTACTATCTTCCTTCTGCTTGCCTTCAGTTCTTAGCAGATGATTCCACACCTGTATTTCTGGGGTTGTTTTCACTGCTGCTACACACCAAGTTAACGCTCTCGGGCAACTACCCACAATGACTGAGACACATGTTCTGAACAGGTGAACAGGTATCTCTTCCACCTTTCCCCCTGGCATTTGTCATCATTAAATTTCATCTGATATTTCTCAGTCATTATTCAGCTTTTGAGACTCTTTTCCAACTGTTCATATTATCAGTAATATGCACTACCCTGAGTAATTTGCCTTTCTCTGGAAATTATTTAGTCTTGCCTAAAATAATATATCTTAGAGTATCAAGATTATTGAGTGATACAGACCTCAACTCCCCATGAGATCCCCATGAGATTTCACTGGTAAATGGATTGCCCTTTTCCACCTGCTTAGATGCTCTGTGATTTGTTTGCCTTTCATTTTTCAGTATGGAATAGTAAACTAGCTCAAGTTTGGATTCTTAACTACCTCTTGAGTATGATAAAATGAGACCTTGGCAGCCCGCACAAGTAATTTATGCAGTCAGGCATATATTCTACAGACTCATATGCTTTATGAGTCAGACTCTCATACTCTACAAGCTTACACTCTATTCCTTATATCTTAGACAAGAAGCAGCACCATGGACTTTGTCTGGATATTTCATTTGGAAGTTCAGACAGACTCCAGTTATACTTGCAGGCAAGCAGAGTCCCTGAAGTGCAGTCCGTGCACCAGAGGATTTCTGCTCCACTTCGTTACTGCATGGCTTCTGCTCCGCATAGCTCATCTTTTGAATTTGGTATTTATATACTGTAGGCATTTTTCATTTCTTTATTTTTCTCCTTTTGCTAACAGAAACAATCTGGGTAGCTACCCCAGTCCTTGCTCAGACATTAGAAACCAGCAGGCAGATTCCCAAGCCCCTTCTTCACTGCGTGCGAAGAGCTATACAGAGGGTCCCAGCATTAGATTGTACTGCACAGAACTCCGCTGATTCCCCATCTATTCTGCCAGGTCAAGAAACTTTTGGTATAAGGCCCAGGATCAGACTTCCCTATTTCTTCTACCCTAAACAAAGCTTTGGCGTAGGAGGGAATTCGCAGACATTCCTACTGTTCTTATATCGAATTAAATCTCCTTCTGAGCAATACACTTTTATTGCAGTGGAAAGCCTTCTGTGAATGGCTGTTACTCAGTGTGAATAACAGTGGCAGCTTGCAGCATTAGTTAGCAAAATGTAACAATGGAGAACTTAAACTGAAGCACTGCAATATTTGCAGTATACAGACTCTAATTACACAATACATCTAGTTGGATTAACTTACATTATCCAAATGAAAATGTCATTCCAGGCTGCAAAAAGCACAGCTGGGGACAAGATCAAGCATTTCAAAGTATCATTACCAAACAAGTAACGGTGAAAAATAAAGGTGGAAAACGTATGATGTTCAGTATAAGAACTGAACATCATACTGAGCACTGTCTGCTTTAAAATTTCTGAGATGCTGAGCTACTGAAAAAGCAACCCTTTAAACCCTGTGCTGATTAACACCTTGCACTTGTAGACCGCAGTGCAGTTGGGTACAGTGGAAAATGTAGGCCACTGTTTAGCTGTTTAGCAGTTTCCCTCAGTTATTGTTAAAAAAATAAATAAATAAAAATGACTAAAGCACTATATTTTTCCATTTTGCTAGTGACAGTTCATCTCCCTCAATTTGCGGTTGAATGAGTACGTGATATCCTGCTTTTCTCTAATGAGAATGTGTATGGAGTCCTGCAGGAGCTCCTGCTAATGAATACTAACACATATTCTGGTCAAGATCCAAACGTGTGAACCCTTGTACCAGAAAATAAAATTTATGATACAATATGAAAAATGTTGATTGAATATGCAGAGCTGTGAGCACCATCTGGTTGCCTTGTTTGTCTAATCTCATGGGTTTCTCGCTACAGTTGTTAATTGCATTATGATATTTTACCATTAAATCACTTCAAATGAAATGTGTGTGCCACACTACATAACACTGTCTATATTTGAAATCTGGGTTTGCAACACTGTTATTTACATCCTCAAATGGAGAAGCATTTGATTTGAAATAAGAAGTGTAGCTCAGCATGACAGGCTTTAGTTGGTGGCTTTATTGTCTGAAAGCTGTAAACTGTTTTACAGTATTTTACTCAATATAAGAATTACCATTTTCCAGCACACTCTGAAATGCCCCAGGTCAACTACACAGAGGAGGTTGCTTAAAAAACAATTGCCTCAAGCTTGCTTAAGGTATTCTCCAGAAGCATTAAAAAAAAAAGAAAATGAGATACTTGTTTTCAGACCACTCTAGAGGTTAATGAAGTTTGAAGCAGAATTCAAGTCTCATAGTAAGAGTGGAAAAACTTTGCAAAAGTTTGGTGCAGAAAGCATTGCAAAAAGAAAAATGAGAGATTTAGAAGAATGAGAGGTTTTTACTTAAATATCGAGTAATAAACGAACACTGATATTACACAAATCCTGAAATAACACATCACTACACGTGATGTAAAGGTCAAAATTGTTAGATTATTCTCATGCTCTGCAGTTATATAGGAGCTGGAAGAATCTTTCAGACCAAGTCTAAAAGTACAGTCTAAAAAGACTATGCATGTGATTCGCAAGTGAACTTTTTAATTGTGAATGTTTGTTGCTTTGAATTACCAGTAATAAATGTCAGCTGTATAAATTTTAGTCAGGCATAAAATAAGACATGATTCTGATTCTCCCTTTCATAATGTTGCATAGTGAAGATATAAGATGTCACATCGTGTTCCATCTTTATTTGTCCCCAAGGCACTTGACTGGATGCAGGAGAGCTCAGTTCAGTGCTGTGCTTAGACACAGCCCTATAGTGAAAGTTTGATTAAATCTCCCAGAGAGTTTTCTGGGAATTAAGCACCAAAGTGATTTTCAAGATCTGCTCCTCTCTGTGAAATAAGACACATGGGAATCCATATTCTTACAGAGCTTGTAAAGTTCATAATTTGTCAAAAATTATGAGATGTCAGAAGATGCTGACTTAAAAAAAAAACAGACCAGGCAGAAATATGACTTTTGTTAGAAAGATCTTGGGATAATTGTCAAACTTGGATTCTGAACATCAGGTCTCTATTTCCAGCCCTACTATCTGTCAGTAGCTTGCAGATCAGAAATCACCTCACTGCATTATGCCTCAGCTTCTCCATCTGGAAAACATTTCCAACCTCTTTTAAACCATTTTGAGATCTGCTAACATAAGAGTAAAATAAAGATTTTGTTTGCTCTTCCCATTCAACCAAGCATAAAGATGATGTGAAGCACTTACACTGAGAGTTTCTGGTCAGTACAATGTGCAGGATTTTTGTTTTTAGTACTGAAGTAGCAAGCATGAATAAATCCAAAGATCCTAGTCACTAGCATTAGTCCTCAGATAATGATTATTGCCATCTTGAAATCAACAGATAATATTTCAAGTGTGCAGAATACATTTGTGAGAAAATTCCTACAAAGATCTTGATGACCAATTCCAGTCCACAGATCATAGAATCACAGAATGCTTAAGGTTGGAAGGGACTTTAGAGGTCATCTAGTCCAACCTCCCTGCTCACACAGGGTCACCTGTTCCAGGGCTCTGTCACCCTCACTGTCAAGAAATGTTTCCTTAAGTTCCTGTGGAACTTTTGGTGCTTCAGTTTGTGGCCATTTCCTCTAGTCCTGTCACTGTGCCCCATTGAAAAGAGGCCATCCTCCTTCTCCTCACAGCCTCCCTTGAGGTATTTATAGACACTGATCAGGTCCCCCCTCAGCCTTCTCTTCTCCAGGCTGAACAGGCCCACCTCTCTCAGTCGTTGCTCATAGGGCAGATATTCCAGGCCCCTGATCATCCTCATAGCCCTGCACTGGACTCTCTCCAGCATTATCAATATTATTTAAAATGCTACAGGAATCAAAAGGTTTCGTCTAAATAGATTCTTAAATCTCAGTGGTATGAGGTTGTAAGAAAAAAAAAAAACATGATCTTTTGAGTTAAAAGAGGAGTATCCAATCTCATGCATTTGTTCTGCCATTTTTTTGGTAGCAGAAGTAGTAACTTGAATGAATAAACCTGTGCATCATTCAATTTAATGCCTGTAACAATCCTTAGCAAACATATCCACGCATGTTATATGTATCAACTACTTATCTGCACATACAGAATAAAAGACAGAATTCTACACATATAGAATAAAAGTTATGTAAGTTGGACACCAGTCTGTCCACTAGGACACAAAATCATACACATCTCAGACCTATAAATCAATCATCACAAAACAAAAGGATAGCATGAAGGAAAGTTAAAAATAAATATGACAGATAATGCCTGAATTCCAAGTTTGTCACTATGGGATCATATTTGCCAAAGGTGTAAATAAAACATAACATCCGCATTCATTTCAATGCAACTTGCATACATTGAAATAGGAAAGTGATGATTTTAATAGATCTCAAGACTGGCTGACAACAGAAGAGAACAGCAAGCAAGTATCTTCAAGAACCTAAAGTATATTCTTAATTTGGAAAACATACTAGAAAAACAAAGAAACTGGAGAGTAAAGGGAAGCACCATAAAAGCTTTGTTTTAAGTATCCTCCTCATGAGGAATACCAAGAAGGAAGGCAAGGAGTCGGGCAACAGAACAAGGTCATGGAAACCCTGCCTCTCGCTCCGCTTTCTATTTGTCTTAACAAGCTACTTTTCTAGGGCTTCAGTTTGCCTAAATGCAAACTGAAAGCTGTCCATATAAGAGGTAGCTTTTGCCAACATGCTCCAAGCAAACATGCTCCCATCAGAGATTGGGAGAGCATCTGAAGCAATATTGGTGCTCAATTCCATAGAAGAATCCAGCAAATTTCAATAAAAAGCATGAAGTTATTCATTCATTTGTTATCCAGGACTCTGGCGCCAGCATCATTCAAAAAAAAAAAAAAAAAAAAAAAAAAAATCCTTCACCTCACCTCTGCTTCAGACACTGCCTTTGTTATTCTTTTTTTTATCAGTTTCCTTTTTTACCTTATTTCTTCTTTATTTAGGGAGATAAAAGCATACAGCTACAACGGTGCACTTTTAAATTCACCCCTAGGTTGAATGGATGTCTGCAGGATCTCTGTATCACGCTGACTTCTGTCCTGCCCACAACTTCTTAGAGATAGCTCTTTTTTGAAATTGTATTTCCTATATGAAACCAGGAGCAGAAAAAAATGAGAGTCACCACAAAAGTCAAATAATGTGCTGAGAGAAACCAGACTTGAATTTGTTTATTTTTCTCTCAATGTAGAAGAGGTTATTAATACTTTCAGCTACTTCAGGGCTAGATGAATAGAAGTATGAATATTTTATAAAGTAACATAACAAAAGCAACAAGAATAACAGAAGTTACTTTACAGTTTTTCAAGCCGAGCTGAAATATTTTCCTTTTAATTCCCTTTAATTTCTGGAAAGATGAACAGAACAAAGCATGTCCTGAAACCAGGTTAGTAAACACACACAAGGGTGTGAAGCATCTGCCAAAGCTAAGGACTGTGGCTAAGGACTGTGGATACAGAAGAATCCCAAACAAACAATTTTTATTTTTTTTTGTCTCAGGATAAATGATATGGAGTATCAGAGAACAGTGTTGTTACAACGGTGAAGTGAGCATTCAGTATGGCAGGGAAGGCCATGACAGGAATCATTTTATGTCAAACAAACCTGGAGTTTCTAATTAATGGTGGGAATTTTTTATTCCTTCATTTTTATCTTTGGGAAAATAGCACAATTGTGTTTCTTCTCCTTCCTCCTACATCTAAACAGCAAAACAAACTCCTCTACATCAGAACATCTGACACTCCATATGCCTTCAATACAGAGAAGAAGCACTCATACACTTTTCTGTCAAAATTGAAAGTAATCTGAAAATAAAAATTCAGATCATGTATTTCAAAAAATATCACAGATCAACTTCAAAATAAGCATTGAAAGCATGTCTAAAAGTGTTAATGAATAGAATTTGCTGGAAGATTTTCAATAACATGACTTTTCGTGGAAAGAATGCCAATTTCTTAGGACAAAATTTTTACACAGGAAAATTCTAATGTTAATGAATCTTTCATTAAGATTTTTGGATCTGGGAACAAAATTTTGTTTATGTGTCAGAAGTAGAAAAGCACCTAGAGACACAATTGTATAACTTCATATGGAATATTTACTTACTTCTCTGCAACCTTGCAGCTCACAGTTTGGTAACTCCTTCTTAGTTTCACACGATGTATAATCAAAAAATTATACAACACTGAACAGAATATCCTCAGTGAAACAGATATAGCTGTGTACCTAGAGACCAAAGACCAAACAACCTCCCGTGAGCAAGTGCAATTTTGCGTTAGAATATTCCATTCAATTCTTAATCATTAATAGTATTTTTTTCCATGAATGTTCCATGCTGCCAGAAAATAGTTTAAAATGACCAATGGCTCAAAAATAAGTAATTAAAAGAATGCTTGTTTAATCTACAGAGTTTCCAACCATATTTATGTTCTTAGCTTGGACATGCTATGGTTGCTACACTGAAAAATCTTCTTTCAGAAGAATCACAGTGTAATAATCTTGTATTATTTCACTTTGGAACCCTTTCAGATACTTAGGGACAGCTTAGGGAAGTATGAGTTAAATTGCATTAAAGACACATTTTTAATGCAGGGTCTAGTGACAAGCACATAGTTTTGCTCTATATGAACTTTATGACTAAAGTCCATAAGAGTGGGCTTAGATTTAGCAATGCATTTGAAAATACTCCAATGAGCTATATATGTAAGTCAGGCATCCACACAAAGCCATATCCACACACAAATATCAGTACCAAAGCCCGGCCCCAAAGCTACTTTATGGAGACTCACCACCTTACCTTGAATGGACATTCCCTACCTTTCTGTTTTCAGTACATTCCCAAATTCTTTCAAAAAAAGAAATAGAACTGTTGATTCCTTTTTTATCTCTTTACCAGACACGTCTGGCATGCCCCAAAGAAAATGGATAATGTATAAATCAGATTTGCCTAACAAATGTAAAAGTGATTTTGTTCCATTTTTAGCTTTGCATCAAGTTTAATGTTGTAAAAGAGTTTAATAGAAAATACTAATTCTCTCAGAAAAATACTAGGTGATTTAAGGTTCAGTAAACTTTTACTCATTAGGGCTATATTTTTAAATATTGCAGTAGTAGTCTATATATGCTACATATATAGAAAAAAAAACCCAATGAGGAAGAAATGCAAGATGTCAAACATGGGGAAAAAAAACAGTGAGCTTTCACCTTTAGGCACATTGAATTCTTCCATGTGAGTTGCTCATCTCACAAGTGTCAAACAAGGAGTAAAAGCATCAGAAATTCTTCCTCAGAAGCTAGAATAAACATACACAAAGCTGAAGAAAAGCTGAGCTAATTAGCCCAGGTATAACATTGTGTTAAACAACCGGATTCTAGAAAATTATATTGAAAAAGATCCCAGAAGCTTTCTTCCAAATCTCAAATATTACAGTGATAAATACAGAAAAGTAGATTTGGTCTTATATTACAGTTCCTTGGTACAATTCATACTACATCACTTTTGGTGGATAAATCTCAAAGCTCATTGCATACAACATTTAATTTTTTCAAATAACTCATTTTAAAAATGATATTCTATAGCATCTTAAATGCATCTTAAACTAATATATTAAAGAGATAATATTTAAAATATATTTTAAAATGGAAGGATTTGTTAAAAAATTACTATTAAGTGTATAGACAAGTTTTTTTAGCACAGGTCTAAGTCTGAGACAAATCTGGAGAAAACTAGCATAGAATGCGACCTCAATATTCCTATAATTTAGAATTGCTGTAGTGAAGGTCTACACTAAAATATTTTCTATATAGGTCCACTTGTTTCACTGCTTGCAAAGAGGACAGAAAACACATATTTCAAACCTCAAATGTACAGGATAGGGAGATTGTCATAAAGATATAGCACAGCTTACTCTTACTGTAAGTGGGATATTGAGTAAAAATCCTGATACTTGCTCATACACTGGTAGAACAGTCATGGACCAGATGGCTCCCAACAAGTTGGTGCCTTAGGTTTTTGGGTCAAAATATCTTTGGGTGAAAACACCTTATATTTATTGTAAATTATCTTCTTTACTACTTTACCCCTAAAGCCTCCACAGGTTTGCTGTGTAAGAGAATTGATATTCTCCTAGGTATATTCTTAAACAATAGGTAAGAAATATTAAGCATTGAGACAGTTGATCAGATTGCTCCCAAATTTATCACACCAAATATGTCTCCTGAGGCATATAAATTGACTAATTTATGTGCAGAGCCATTGCTTGAAAACAAATTTCTCACTATATTTCAGGATTTTACGTTTAAATGAAATTACAGTAGTCTCCCATTAATCAATTTGCATTTAAAGTGGATTTTGGTGTAAAAATCAACTCTGTGTTGCCTTTTCATAGAAGCCCCAAACAGAACATCATAGTTTGAATAAAAGGTTGTATGCTACCTTTATCAAAAATCATAATTTACAGAGAGGCACTCTGACAATATATGTACATACTTACCAAAATCACAATTTTTAGAGGGGAATTCTAAATAATGATCTATGCTAAAAACTGTAGGAAAACTGTAGGGCAGTTCAGGATGTCAGCCTGGTAGGACTCTGTGTTCTCACCTCCATGACACAGCCCAGAATACTAGCGTCAAGAAAACCAAGCCTGCAATAAATCAAACCCCCCTTTCCTGTTTTCCGTTCCTTCAAACTCTGCTCTGCCAAGCATCGCCTTAAAATGAGCTACTTCTGCTTTTCTCCTTTTTCTTTATTTTTTTTCTTTTTTTTTAATCTTCCTTTTTTGGTCAAAGGAGACTCAGTTCTAAGCAGAACACAGTGTTTGGTACTAGGGATGTCATATGCAAAATCTTCTTTCGCACGTCAGTGCAACCCCAGTGACTTCAGCCAAGCAGTATCATTTGAAGTAGAAGGATTTTTTTCAAGTAATTCAGTAGTCACACAGCATGTGTTAGTATTTATGCTCATCTCCAGGGGAATATTTTCCCTTGTTGTTAGTCCAGCACAGTATGAAATAGGCCCTCCTTGCACTTCTTTGCAGATATACACTATTTTTGCTTTACTGAAGGCAGGACTTTTTGTACCCTTGACTGTGTGTGCTCTAAAAGCCATTCAGGTCTAGGGCGCAGTATTGTAAGAGAAAGGTAGATATCTTTGATTGAAAATGAAAGGATGTGGATCATGCTCAATTCTTCAAAAGTGACAGTCATTTTACTTCTTTGAAAAAGGAGTTATTATGAAAAGTGCTTCTGTTTGCAATAACATGATAAGAGAACTCAAAAGTTGGTTGAAAATACCCTCCTTCTCCTCAATCTTATACATAGTTGTGCAATCTCCTACCTTTTTCTCCTCCTACTAAAAAATATAAAAAATGTAGAGTGGGTAGAAAACAAGGAGTACTGAGCTCTTTTATTTGAAAGTTTATAAAAACAGTCTTTAAACAAATCCACTTTCAAACTTTTTTTCATTAAAATTTGCTTCCATTTCTAGTCACTGCCTAGAACTTATGATCTGAAACATACTTGTTTAAGAGAAAACTGAGTGTCTTCACAGACCAAATTCCACTTTACCATTCTACTTTTTAGGAAAGATAGAAGCCCTCCAGTTTACAGGATTACTCACAAAACTGTAATCAAAATAATCAAATTGTCTGAAAATGTTATATATGGCACTATAATAGAAAGCACTCTCATTAACATTCAATTTATTTCTTTGTGACAGCTACCAACGCTTGATGGCCCCATTACTGTAAATACAGTTCCAGACCAGCTAAATAACTAAGGAAAATTGGGTGGAAAAATAGTTTGTTTCTTCCTGTTCTTTTTTTTAAAAATGTTAAAATCCTCAAAAAATGTAAAGTGTAAATAACATAGATTCTAAATCTAGTATCAAATGTAGGTAAAGTATCAAATGTAGGTAAAACCTGAAGCAATTAGGGCCTAGGCCTATCAGATTAACTATAAATAGATTAGTGATTATTAGTAATATTCACATATTCATCTCATAATCCAGTCATGATACATTCCCCAACATGAAAGATTCATAAATATATACAAAAGTACATATACATAGTCACTCACACCTATGCCATTCCATAAAGTATTGGTTCATATTCTTAGTTTATTTGAAATTGGACAGATAAATTTATTTGAAATTAGACTAGGCTTACCTGTCTTCTTTTTCCTTTTCTACCTCTTTCATGAATTAAATAGAAAAAAATGCTAATTTGGAATACTCGAGGAATAAGCAAAACCAACAAGTAAATTTTATACAATAAGATTCCATGACTTTATACAGTAGGAAGTTAGATGAGACTTTCGCTTTCTGCTTGAGATAGGCAGAATGAGCTTTCGATGCTGACATCACCTAGAAAAAGAAAAGTAAAATAAAAGACAATAAAATAAAGCTAATAAATATGATGGTTCATCCTGTATTGATATTTTTTACAAGAGAAAAATAAGGAAAAATATATTTAAAGTTGTGTATTTCGAAATGGAGTAGAGATAAGGGAAAATGCTTGAAGAATAAAAGACTTGTAATTTGTGTTGCTGCCTTCTGGTATATGAATTATAATTTTAGTTAATCAAAGAAATTAGAAGGCATATATAGCAATGAGAATACCAGGAAACAATTTGAGCAGAAGTGATAGTTCAAGTATTAAAATCTAATTTTGTATTGCAGAAGTTAGTTCTTATCTGGAATTCAGTAACTTTATAAATGTGGTTAATTGGAGAATGAACTCATGCTGATTTTTTAAATTGAAATATTTGTTGCATCTTAGTAAAAGTGATATGATGTAGTTCACAATGAATTGCTTAACTCATTAAATTTTCCAATATCTAGAAAATTAACAGTAGTGATCAAGTACCATAGCAATCAGTTTATCTTATAAAGGTTGCTGGTTTAAGTAGAGAGATATTCCTGGGAGCCACAGAATAGTTTGCTTCAAATCAACAAAAGATACAAGAGATCAAGAAAAATCTTCCAAAATATTAAAGGAAATCTCTTTTGAGTGATCTAAAGCTGCTTTTTCTTTTATTTTCCAGGCTCTCCAAAGCAGCAAAGCAGCCATCATTTACAGTGCTTGCTTGAAATGAAGCTCTCTCAGCTCTAAAAAAAGCATATAAGGACAACTTCTGCACCAGGATGCACGTTGACTTCCATAATCTCTCTGCAGTTCTGCAGCTAGAGGGCACAAGGTGGGGAGACAAGGCCTTAAATAGAAGAACAGTACAGAGACAGACAGGTGAAAGGAAACGAACGGAAACAATGAGGTTCTGTTAGGCCATTAATAGGTTTGAACCTACAGAGAGATAATCCCTTAGATGTGTTCAGAAGATTTATGCAGTCCCTCGGGGGACAGCCTGAAGAAGAGGAGCATGCTTTATTATGTTGCAAAGAAAAAGATTTGAGTTATTCTTGAAAGATTTATTTGTTTTAGGAAAATGAACTATTTATTGCTTCTCTCATAGGAAAATATATTTATTTCCTGAAGACTCTCTTTCCAAACTTAATACATACCTTGAACTACTAGTCTGCCATACAAAAAAAAAAAGTAATTATAGCGTGCACAACATAATAAGTTAATTTTGGATATTAGTCTTTCAGTTATCTTAATCTTATGAACAATAGCTTATACATAAAAGGCTTCTCGTTAGCTCTGTGTTCCCATGTCAGGGCAAACTACTTGCATAAGAGATCTGTAATGCAGAGCTTACTTGTGCTGTACCTTGCTGGTAATAGCAATTAAAGGAAAACTCTGCATGTCCTAAAAGACATCACTGACATTTTTACTTCGTGTTGTTAACACCAGGTGAATCAGTTTGATAGCATTCATGGATTAACCAGAGGTGTAGATGAATTGCATTATTTCCTAAAAAAAAATGGTATTTCATGATCTACCAACTAGATTATTAAAGAAACACTACAGTGCTTCGTTACTATGGTTATGACCACACCAGACGAACTAAAATCTTCAGAGAAATATGGAATACCTTTCCAGGGTGAGTAGACAAGCTCACAGAAAGCCACCTAGAGCTGGCTCCTTAGCATTGCACAGCCACAGCTGAGGACATGCACAGATACACAGTAAGACCTGTGGTTCACTCATGCAGAACTTTTCTCCCAATATTTTCAGCTATTTCTGTAATAAATATATATCCAAAAACTTCACACATTTTCCCAAGATAGACTTAATAAAAAACACTGATGTCACACATAAAGAAGTAATTTAACTTCCTGGTGAGTCTTCTTGTGAGTCTGACATACAGCAAGGAACAAATAGAGCCTAAATACTAAGGACTCTCAATTTCCTAAGCCTTGACTTTTCATGTCCAAAGACCTTTTCCCTCACAGTGTAACATATATGCTATGTTTCCTACCACTTGACAATATTAGAATATGTTGCATTAACATAGCATAAACATAGCATAACATAAAATCCTTGAGTCTCTGACAAAATACCCTGATGTATGATGTATACTGATATATACCATCATGTTATTCAGTGTCACTTAAAGCAAATACTGTATACTAGACTTGAAATAACTGAATTTCCATCATGCCAGAAATAGCTCCTCTGTTTATAGGATTACAGCAGCCTGCTCCCACTGGTAGATATGAACAATCCTAATGAAGATACAAGCAATGAAGCAATCCTCATGCTTACAAAGCACAGGGTTGTGCAATTACCGTTGCACAGCAAAGAGCTGAGAGAAGACTTGAACAGATGAAAGTATTGTGCATATTCAGTGCAAGTTGCACGAAGTAGGGCATATTTTATATTGCTGGAAGTGCCTGTGCTGCTTTACAGCATGGTGACTGAGACTTATTACTAGAACCAAGTCTTAGAAGAGGTGCTGGGACTCAATTGCAGAGTCCTCAAAGCAGCTTTAAGACATTTCTCAGGCTCATTGCACAGGACATTTTGGAATTTGTCAGGATAACTATCATACCTTATAACAAGCAGTGATAGTCGTAATCATCACTCTCCTTCAGAAATGCCATAAAATCAGTTTAGTTACTTTGCTGGTCTGTTCTTCAGACAGCAAAATGGGATTGCTCTCCTTTTCTTTATGACAGAAACACAAAAAGGAAATGTTAAATAGACTATATATTAATTTTATATCTCTTCTTTTCTAAAATAACAAAGATTAATCATCTTACTCTTTCTGAGCTCATTCTTATGAATAATTTTGAATTCTTTGAAATTATCATTCAGCAGTAACAAAGAGAGTATGTCATAATCACTCAACTATTTTTAAATTTTGAATGTATATCAAGTGATTTTGTGTCCTTCCCAAATTTACAGACTGTCATTAATCACTTTTCCAAGTTACTTAAAACATCATAGATTTAGAACAAGAGATCCACTTCCCTCCCTCTTAAGACAACTTCATCAAGAAAATGATTTGTGAGCAGGTCAGTACTATCCGTCCTGATGAATTCATAAGTCTGATTAGCAGAAGTTACACAAAAGAGAAGGACTTTAGCAACTTTTAAATAGAATTTCAATTCCCATGAGAAAATACTTCTTCTGAATTCAGTTAAGAACTCTTCCTCCCACCCAGTCCAATTAATTCTGTACTTTGCAGTGCATTATCTTTTCTATTATTTCACTAGTTTTCAGAATCATTGTTGGTTTTACTGTCTAACCTATAAAATTTATCACACCACATGTTTGGGGGCTGATTTGGGGGGCTATTTTGGGTTTGAAACAGAACATTAAAAGCAGCTTATACCAACTGAAATAAAAGCACCCAAGTATTCCATTTTCCCATATTAAGACTATTACCAAGAAAAAAAACAGAACACAGTTTTTTTTAGAACACAATTATTTCTAGCACACATAGCTATTTTTATTTCTAATGAGATTGTCATAATTAAACTGAGAATCAGACATAGCTTTCTATGCTTAAGCATTTAAGAAGGTATTAAGGGAACAAGGATATAAATAAATAACAAGGATTGGTAACAAATACAGCATCATTTACATCTGCAAACAATGTAACATACTGTTTGCATCTACTCTCAATAACAAGAATTTAACTTGATAAACACAGCAATAGAAAGCTGTTTAGGAATGACTATCAGATGCCTTGTTCCCATTTCAAATTTTGTATGGACATTGGCATTTAGAAAGAATGCAGTCTCACAATTCCTGTAGCATGTTCCTATGTTTTCTTAAAACAGAAATCATATGGGAGAGAGAATGACACCAGCAGAAGAAGGTAGAGCAAGGTTTGTCTAATTCTCAAGTTAATAAATTAAAATAAATGGCATTTTTCACACTTGGTTATATCCTATGTCAAAACCAAAGGATATTGATGAAATAAAACATTCCAACTTTACCATACCTAAAGCAATGATTTTCTGTTTTGGTATGACAATTATGTTGGCCTATAGCTCTGCTGCCTAGGCTCTTCCACATTCAGGGAATCATTTCTCAGTATTGTTTAAAATCAACACGCTATGTGTCAGTCATCTCAATAAGCACACTTTAATTTCATTTAACTGCTTTACAATCTTCAGTCACAGTGGGATCTCTTTAGTATTCAAGGCATTAGGCAAAATGGCCTTGTGCAGAATGTTTCTCTAAAACACAATGTCCAATTTTGTGTAAAGTTGGGCTGAAAAAGAAACATTGAAATTCCTCATACTTCTCTTGTTAGTCAGAGTTATGATCCTGACAATTTTTCACCCTTACCATGCAACTCAGCATACCAAACACAAAATTAAATTGATCTTTTATGCAGATGATTTTATTTTTAAATTAATCCTGTTCAACATAATTTTCAGTCAGCTAAGCAGAATGTAGAGTGTTACATTAGTTCACAGATTTGCCAACAATTCAGCTTTTTTTTTAAGGGTAAAGAATCAAATAGAGAATGATGATATTAGAGATCTATGCATTGCCTGAGTGCGAGGTTCAAAAATCATGTACTAAAAGCATATTAGTAAGAGACCCTATGCTGATGTCCATAGGCTTCTATAAAAATGTGTTCCTTTAATGTATATATGATAATCTATTTAATCATCATTGGTCTCCTCAAATATAAGGAGTAGGGCTAAAAAGTTTTTAAGAAGCTATTACTTTCCACACTCAAAAGAATGGCTCCTTTCCACACTCAAAAGAATCAAAGTATCTCAATGCTTTCCATTCAAACACAACCAGGACAAATTATAGATCGACTATAATAGCTAAGCACTTCATCAATTAAACTGCTTTCTCCAGGTATTGACCTTTCCAAAGGAAATTTTGCACTGCCTTGATTTATTTATATGAAGTATAAGAATTTTGATGTACACTGACATGAAATATAAATTTCTTTCTTTAAATATGAGCTTCTTGCATTTCTTCATTCTGCTTTGATCTAAGTGATGACAGCAGTCCATAAGAGAACAAACGTTTGAGAGAGAGAGAGAGAGAGAGAGAGAGAGAGAGAGAGAGAGAGAGAGAGAGAGAGAGAGAGAGAGAGAGAGAGAGA
>JAUBOD010000750.1:3292210-3302311 GCA_032353885.1 Nothura maculosa
GGTAAGGTAAAATGAAATAGATTAAAAATGTGAGGTCTATTTAAATTTAAAAGTAACCACTCCAAACAAACCCATTAAGAGAGTGGGCTTTTAATATTTCTCCAGATCACTTATTTGCAAACTGTTATACTAGAATATTTGTTTGTTTGAAAACCTTGATTTTATTCTCTAAGATATTAAGAACTTCTAAGTTGCTCTTTTTATGCATCTCATACACTCTTTCCTTCCTAAATGCTTTGTCATCCTGAAATACTTCTAATTTCTTTAATATCCACTCAAGGAACAAAATACATGATCAGTTGTCCTTTCCATTTTGCCTTCCTGGTCATTATCCTTACATTAAAATCACCTCTTTAACAGACAATCTGAGCACCTTCCGTGGGCATGCAGGATGTCTTTGAGGATCTGCTTCAATTGCTCTGCAGCAGGCCCATTCCACTGCCCCTACATCATTAAGCGGTTACAGTAATACCTTGTGCAAGAAATCAAAGGGAAATTTAATCCTCTTCAGAACATACCCAAGGTCTCTCTAGCACAGCAGCATGCAGGGAAACCCCCAGGAATGTTGAAAGCATTGCAAGGCTAATAACCATCTTCTATATTTAATCCAGTGGTCATATGCATTGCATAAGCTACATTACCCTAAGAAAACCATGGGAAGCACTATGACTCAGACATATCCAAAAGATAAAGGTCCTTCAGATTCTTCCTTATTTTGAGGCATACTGTATTTTGGCTAATATCAGCAGCGGCTACACAGAACACACTCAGATGAACAGAGTAAAAACCATAGGCTTTGTCCCCTCCTTTTTCCTATGCCCTTCATCACAATCTGCTGCTTCTCTGTGAAAAGTAATTAATCCAAGATAAAAGAATATTTGGAATATTTTTCCTCTATGTCCGTGCACGGCCACTTAAGTCCAGATAGATATCCAGTCCCTAGCTAAAACCTGTACCTAAAGATTCTGACTGATCTCCTAGCAGGAGATTTGATTCATGACTGTATTGAGATCTTTACTGATAAGGAAATGAAGAACTCCTCTTCCTCTTTGCTTTCTCTATAGTAAAAGATAGATTAGCCTCCCTCTCCACAATTTCATCTTCATATAATGAAGTAAAAGGTATACTCATTACAAATGCATGTGACAGTCACTCTATAAAGCCAATAACACAAGGTTATTTATAGAAAGATACTAGAATCAGCTACTACTGCAAGATTTACTACCAAGGTTAATTTCTCCCGACCTGCTCCAGTGTAAACCCTAACCCTTATGTAAAGAATACAAAAAACAGGTCAAAGAGAATATAAATACAAAAGATTTGTTTTTCTTTTACCATGTAATATTCTGTATAAATCTGAAAACATGGTTGCACATGGAGAAAGACAGACAACCAAAAACCAGATCCCATTTCTTCAGGGCTGAACTGTACTAGAAAAAGGACATCAACAAGTACCTACCCCCTCTGCTAATGACAATAATTGCTTTTCATTTTCCTTTGAAGCTGCCACATACTTCCTTCAAGATATATGTTTTTTGATCATTTGTAAAGGCCATTTTAACTAGTATTTTCAAAATAATTGTATCAAATGCTTATTACTTATGTATGCTACATAGTTGCCTTAACCATTTGATCTTAAATTAGGCTCATGATTCTTCTGGGGCCTCAGAAATACGGGAGTGCCTAAGCTAGATTTTGGGACCTATGCAAACTTCCCCAAACCTCTCTGAGCCACCGCTCACCTCCTCTGGTGAGATGGATTGACATTATTATGCTCAAACACCTGCTTCAGGTACCATCCATGGCTCGTTCTCCTCCCTACTTCTTTCTGTTACCTCAACCCTCTCACTGTGGGGAGCCCAAAGGGTGCTTATACCATCTCAGTCTGTCGAACTCCCTAAGTTTCCAGAATGCTGGCACCTTTTTTAGATATATGAGACCCAGATGCACATTTCCAAATTTTGTGTTGTGAGATTGGTATTGTCATATCTGAAGAGAAGCCAGTGCATCAATATACTCTCAAATTCCAAAAATGAAAAAAGTAGATAACCCTCTCTAAGTTCTGCTTTAAAAGTATCTGTATTGATATTTAAAAATATCTGTGTTGTATCTGCTTGAATTTGGTTGGTCCGGGTATAACTGTAATGTTCATATGGAAAAGAATAGCAATGTCTTTGGTAGAATGCATTCTTTCCTAAGATGGTCTAATGTATTTAAACAATCTGTCATGAATACCTCTTATTAAATCTCTATGTCAAACTACTCGGAAAAGTTTTATACCAACCACATCTACAATGACCACTTGTTGCCCCAGCCAGGCTGCAACATTTCTCCTTGAAATTGGACTTTATTGTCTGATTTTTCAGTTACTTTATAGCAGAAGTTTAGTTTTAACTTCTCACTTGTTTCCTCAAGGAAGTTACAAGTTCTTCAATAGTTAATCGAAATCAGTTAATTATTATCTCTTTCATGCACATAAAACACAGTTCTTTAGCTTTAAAATAGGCATTTAATGGGGAAAAGGATTTGCCATCTCTTAAAACACATTTATTTGGAAAAATATATATATACTGGTCTGGCTTCCTTTCTAACTATAAAAGTTACTGCTTCAAAATACCAATCCTTTACTAAAGATTTTCTACTATAAAAATGGTGTCAAAGGAAAACAGTGTTCTTGCTCTCCCTTTTCGATACAGACCACAAATAGACCGGGAGTAAATTGCTGAAACTCATTATAGTGTGCTCTGATATCAGGTCTATTTATGAGTTACTCCGTAAGATGAACATAGTAAGTATTCACATATTTACTTATTCCTTCTTTGAGCTTTTTATACTTTAAATATTCCTCTTTTCAAGGTTTGTTTGTCCTCCAAGGGATAGCTCTTTCTTGATCCCACAGATCAATCTAAAATAGTAAACAGGGCAACTAGAAAAGATGGCAAAAGATAAAAAGGAGCAAGTTGGCCATAAATCTGCCTCATTTCATGCATCTGTGTCACCCAAATAAGGATGGTGAACTGACTAACCATGTTAAAACCCTTAAAAATGATACAGTTGGGTCAATTAAATAAAGTTTTCCATATTTCTCCATGCTATTAATTTCTGTAGAACTGTCTATACAGGCATTTTACACAGAGGACTGAGTCTCTTTGGCTTTAACATCATCCCCCGCCTGATCTTATAATTCAAGGCAGGGGATAATTTAGGACAAGGCAAAGCAGCAAGGGGATATGTGATTGAAATCAAAATACTTTTTCTCTCATTAAAAAATATGTCATTGGCTTCTTTTGATGGCTTTGTTTAAAGGAAGGAAAACGGAAAGTGCGTGCCTGCTGTTACAGCGCCTTTGTTATTGCTACAGTCACTGCCATAATTATACTTCCAACATCCGTGTCTGTCTCTACTACTGGCACTATTACCAGAATAATTATAGCAGCATTGACTCTTCTACCCTTTTTTTTTTCTTAGCCTTTTCTGTGACATGCATTTAAAGCGTTTGATTCTATCCACTTCCAGAGAAGATCATACACTTCCCTACAGGGAAATGAGAGGTCCAAGCAAAATTAATGCTTTCCTGCTTTCTTTATAAGATGGTCAGCCCAAATGAGGAGGAAGGAAGGGTACAGGCATTACCTCTGAGCTCATCTTCTTCGTCACTTACAGACTCGACAGGGTCAACTCAGCAAGCACTCAAGAGCGAGGTCCATTTTCATGTCTGCCTTCTCTGAAACACTGAGGAATAAAGTTAATTTTCATATCTGAAATCTTGCAATTCTGTGATTAATAATGTACTTTCAATCTTATAGTGCAGAGCGCAACATTTTTTGCTAAAGCAACCAAAAAAAAGATAAGGCAATTTTTTACTTGTAAAATGAAATAGAAAGTGTTCCATGCGGTACATTTTAGTACACACATATATAGGCAATTTTTAGAGAAATTTTTTTCTTCTCTTAAAGACAGAAAAATGACACTTAAAGAGAACTGATACATTTACATAAGGCAAAGATGAAAAACTACAGGAATTCTATTTAACACTCATTCTCTAAAGGAATGGAGCAATCAGGTTCCTGAGCTTAGAGTTATTCAAGGGTCAAGATATTTTTCCACCTGTCTTTTGGTCACATTTCTCTTTTAATGTGCCCAGGTGAAAAAGGAACTATATAAAGCAGCCACCTCAATTGTAAAGAAGATAGTAGAGCTGGTTCGAGTTGTCACTATGAGGCTCATGAATTTCAGCAGTGTGCTTGAAAGCTGGAATAAACTACGGAAGGACCTTCCTCTTGAGTCTTTCCAGTAATTTGGATCCTCTGTGTTTTGAGCTATTGCTAAAGGCCAGAGTGTAGGTATGTAAAATTTAACTGACACCAGTTACGGACTACGCTCCTGACAATAGCATTTCTGATCACAGGATTAGACCAACAGCACAGTGGGGAAAGAAAAAGAAAAAAAAAAGGAAAAAAAAAAAAAGCTACTCACCCTTTCAGGACATTTTGCTTCATAAAACACAGAAAAAAGAGCCCTTCATAATATAATATTGCCTCCATTAGCTTTTTTTCCCCAAAAAGTTCTTATAGCTTTGACACCTCACTTCCATTATTCCCTCAGGTATCCTAGGTCCTTCAAGGAAAACCTTTATTCACCTCTTCTTTTTCATATCTCTCTTTAAGGCCTATTTTGCTTCTTTTGAAAAATTATTTGCAGTTTAATTCTCATCCAACTAGAGATAACTCTGAAATGCACAAAACTTATTAAATAAAACATACTAATGTTTTCCATTTTTTATTCTGGTATATTATAGAACATCAACTCTTTTTTTTTTTTTTTTTCCCCCCCCAGACTACATTTCCGGATGGGTCTTTTACCTTACTATATAAATTCAGGCCTGTTTTCCAAAAGAGAATATTCCTATAACATGAAAAAATTAACTCCTGCCAAAGCAATACAACCAAAGGTAATCCTAGTCAGCTATGTTCATTTGCTAAGAAACATTAAGCTTTGCTTAAGCTATAATTTTACTTAGAAGAATAGTTTTACTATAGTACTATAGTTTTACTTAGAAGCTTACTATAGAACTATAGTTTTACTTAGAATATTTATCCTATTTTTAGAGGAATAGGTAGTAATAAAATTATGCAAACAACTTGGAAATGCATAGCAGCATTTTTGTTCTTTCACTCCTGCTCTGACGCAGCTTCTCTGCTCTTTACCTAATTGTTTTACAGAGGATTGCACAGTTATTTAGACTGATCATCCTCCCCTATCATGAATTTACTGTGAGATTTATAAGTCATCCTAGCATTAGTAGGAGTTCATAGAATAATACCTAAATTACATGGACATTTATAGCACAGGATGCAACTACAGCAAGAAATGACCATCTGCTCCAATTTATCTGTGCAGTTCACTTCCTCTACTATTTGTTTTTGTTTTCCAAACATTACAAAGTATCTACTGCAAATTTGACATCTCCTGTAGCCGTCAGCACTATCCAGCATTTTGAGAATATTGGCTCATTACTCATTGATTCCTGGGACACAAACCCCATCCTGATCAATGTCAAATAATGAAGGTCACCACAGTTCTAGCTCAACTGACATGAAAATAACTAACGATTTCATTAATATGATAGATTAAGGGGAGTGATAATCAGTGATAGCTTATTCTGTACTGCTGTCTCTATTGATGCATTTCTGGTGCTTGAAAGATTAGACAATTTTCTTTTATTAAACAGACTTAAAAGACATTGGCAATATCCCACTTCCTTGGGTATGTTCCAGGGAGCTCCTCCTTTCAATGCAAGTAGCATGTCAAACTCAATATAGTTTTCTTCGTCAAATGTTATTAACACTAAATGTTTCAGTGCTGCAGTGCAGCAAGATGTCCAAAGGGCTGTACCGTCTATTTTAGATCCAATTTCATTTTCCATTTATATTAATAACACAAAAAAGACAGCTGGTAGCTTTTCTTTATTTGGAAGTAGATTACACCATTTGTATCTTCTTGGTATGAAATCATTCATTTTCACTTAGGAGTAAACTGCAACAACACTATAACCCTAAACCAACTTCCCTTAACTTCTGCTTGCAAATAACAGCAAACTGCAGACGTGATATAGCTCGAAGAAAGAGTCAATTTAGCAGGTTACACCTGATGATAACATGGATTAGGTTAAAAACAGAGCAGCTCCTCTTTCAGACTACTTTTACCTTTGTTTTGACGTATTAAAGGCTGGCTTCGATATCGAACAGACCAATTGCAAAATCAAATTTACACAAATAATACATTTAGAAATATAATATTTATAAACTAATCCCTAGGAATGTCATCAAATTCAAGTCACTTATTTGCTACAAATATGGACAAATAGTGATATCCACTGAACCCCTAACAACATCTTAAATTCATATATGTTATTTCATAGAACTTGATGTGCCAAGAAAGTCTGGTTGCTGTTGAAATTTTCCTTTTTGTTTAATTTCATTGTATCAGAAATGATCCAGTGTGTCTAGTGAAAAATTACAGCTAATGTTAAAGACTTTGGTAGATTACACTCTTAGGAAAAATTGTAAAGCAAAAGTCTTAAATCTGTTACAACCATAAGTACCAAAGATACACACATGCTGAACGCAACAGTAGTTATTTGCTGTATGTTAAAAGGGAAATGTCACGGGGTTTTTGTTTTTGTTTTTGTTTTTTGAAATTCGTAGAACCACTCAGGAAAGGAAGTATTCTCTATTTAAAAGATAGCAGAGAGACTATTGATAACATGCTACATATCCAGAGACATTTTCCAATTTCTGGTTAGAGCGCACGAGCTCCTCCTCTTCAGGAGTCCCGGCATTGCACCAAGACCATGTAAGCTTTGAAAATGTGACTTTTGCTGCTACCAGAAGAAGGTCACTGAGCTAACAAACTATCCCATTGAATTAAAGAATTCAGTTCACTGCAGTCTGTATTTCCTCATTCAGAGCTTTTTCAAAGCATGTAGCTCATATACAGTCTGTCAGTCTATGTTTCCTCAAGGAATTTTTTTTTTAATATACAACTCATTTACAGATTTCTACTCAGTTGCATAAAAATGGAGAACTAAAAGCTTCCTTCATCCTATAATTTATATATCAGCATATAATCTAAGCATATATTTTTTTCAGCATTTACTAGAAATATCTAAAATACTAAAAATATTTGCACATGTAAAAGCCGCATAAAATTCTAAAATTCTCCACAGCTTACCCCTTACAAAAGGACAGTAATCAGAAAAGCTTTTCCCCATAACAGCTTCTCCATATTTGCATATGTTATTAAAGCAAGGGAGATGCCACTAAAAAAAAAAAAAAAAAAAAAATCTAAGTAGGTAAGTAACGAGTAGTTCCATTTGTGAATGTGGAACTGCCCAGCTACAGACAAGCAAAAAACTGACATATGAGCTTTGATCTTGTGTGAAACAAAAATTCAACAAAAATGTTAAGTGAGGACTATTAATATGGGCAGATTCTCACAGAAAGGAAATTTGTACAGAAAGTCCTTTCAGCTGTATGCACAATTTGACAAGTGGGTTCTACATGTGGATGGAGCTTTGTAGATTCACGCACACTCTTTTTCAAATAAAGTAAAAACTGGATGTAACACCATAGGCTCCTTTCCCAGCTTCCCAAACACAAAGTTTCACGTAATATCTCAACCATATATATAACCCAAGTCAGCAATAAAAATTAAAAGAGGGTGAGGAAAATTAGAAGAGAACATTGTGTCAAAAGGAGACTAAAGTAAAAGTCAGTAATTTCCTTTGGAATTCACATCTACTTAAAAGTATAATTTTACACAGATGGAAATATTCTCAGATTTAATAGAGTAACATTCATAACAGTGAACTCACGAGGAACAAAAGTCAACATGGTTTACATGTAAAGAAGTTAAATCGCTAAAACACTGAGCAATAAAAATCTGCATGAGAAGTAGCACAATTATTCCATCAATTTCTTAAGCCTGTGTGTGCTACTTCAAGTCTTTTAAGCGTCCTCATTCACAAAGTTTCACATGGACAGGACATGTGAGCTTGCAGTATAAAGCATTAATAGGTACAACTGTTCTCATTTGTACTCAAGAACAGTGGACTCGCATTTATGCTCCCGTGTCTTTGACCTTGGTTCTAGAAGGGATGTCCTCATGTTAGGTTCATCTCTATTCTGATCAGCATTTAATTATGCATTTAGCTTTAAACATATGCATAAGTATTACAAAATGTGCAACATTTAATTTTGCCATAACAGTTCTAAATAGGGATAATTTTATGACTCCAAGTCCAAGTCTGTAAAACAACAAATAGCCCAGAGAGCATGACAGAATCATGTACGGCTTGCAAGTCATGCTGTGAAAATCAAGTGCAGAATATTACAGAAATCCAAGCTGATGCTATGTAGGAAGTAATTTATTTTTAATCATTTTTGTCTTGCTATGTTGCACAGCAGTTGAAAGCAAAATACTACTGGAAAATCTAGCTTTTGACAGTTACTCAATTTTTTTTGAAAGACAGATGTTTTATGTTCAGATTTTGCCCTTTTAATCTCTTCAAAACAAAATATTTAATTCTACAAACTACACATCACAAAGTGGCCGTGTCAGTTTTTACAAGTGCATATTTGGCTGTTTCAGTAAGCTCAACTCCCAGAAGAAGAATAGTAAGTGATCAGTTTACAATGAAAGGGGTTTCTTATCACTCCCTTGTGTTGAGGCTGAGCTACAAGGTCTTTGTGAGAACAACTATTCTCCTGTGAGGTCCCTGAAGGACTGCTAATCCCTCCAACTCTTAACTTTTGGAAGGACAAAAAGCATTCAGTGAGTGCTGTAAATCTCACTATTACATCTTTCAGTCATTACAGGGTTCTAGAGGGAAAATATGCGAGTTAAAATTAAGTTCAAATATAGTTTGGTTGTCACTGCAAAATTATCTCTTTCAAATTTCTAATACAAATTAAATCTAAATTGACTCCTTAAATCAAAAGCTCCAGACTGAGATATATCATCCTATATTCTGTGATGACAAGCATTTTTGCGGTAAAATATAGGAGTATCACTTGGGTTAAAGGTTTGGATAAAGAATACTATGTACAATAGCACCTAGGTTATCCTGATTGACTTAATACATATTATGAAAGTACCACTATAACTTCCATTTGCTGCCTTTAGACAATGATGCTGCCCTCAAGCAAGCAAAGCACTGATTATGTGAGAGAGTAAATCTGAGAAATAAAAGCATCATCGCACCACTAACCTTTATTTGAAACTAGGTGAAAGATACTCATAGTACTCTGAAGAATGTTTGATCTCACAGTATAGGGAACAGAACTAATCAGTCTAATAAATCAGTCTTCTTCATAGCTCTTTTTATACTCAGATTAAAATAAACAGAAGCAAACATAAAACATGGGTCATAATATACATTCTGCTTTATAATTCAGAAATTATTATAATTATTAATAAAATAAAAATTGAAAATAGAAAGCTGATTAAAGTTCTACGTACTAATAAGATATCAGCAAATATTTACCCATACAAATTTGCTCTATTTTTCAATAATAAAACTGGCAGAACTCAGCTATAATACAGTATATTCAAAAATCATTCAATTTTATGAAAAAAATAATCAAAGGGATTGAAAGATTAATCAGGATATAAACTTAAATTCTTCTCCCTTTGTCTGATTCACTGGACTGAGTGAAGTTCTCACTGTTATTTTTATATCTCAAATTACTGTTGAAAGAGGCCCTAAAGATTACAGATCTTCCAGTTTCCCCATAGAGCAAAAAGGAAAATACTTTGTCAGAAAGGTGTTTTATTCAAATTTACATTTTCTCCCTTCAAGGCTTGAACTAGTCTGTCATTTTTATCATCTTGGACCTTTTCTAGTAAGAACAAATAACTTGTGGCACACTGATATTCTAATTTAAGAATGCTTACCATCAACTTATACCAATGAAATGTAATTTAGGAATTAGGTATGTGTTCTGGCCATGAAAGGGTTCAGCAAGAGGTTAATAAAACACCTACCAACAACACTTTTCTTGATTCCTCAATATCAAAATATCTACTTCTGTAAATGCG
>JAUBOD010000750.1:3305277-3327598 GCA_032353885.1 Nothura maculosa
CATTTAGTGTAAAAAACATCCAAATATCTTCCAGAAACAATCCAAGATGTCCTATTGTGGCGAAACAGCAATTTTTTCATTGAGTAGAAGATCAAGACAACTGTGATAACTGAAACTTAGAGACAATAAAAAGTAATGGAACCATTGTAATTACATAAAATATTCAGTCAGCAGATATATTTGAAGTACAGTGGAAGTTCATCCTTAATTAGTAGAATATTACTAAGGCAATTGAATTAATTTAGAAAAAAGTTAGACAGTAGCATTGAAATTTAGGATAAAATTATTGTTTTGGTTAATAAAAATGTTGATACTCTATAAAGTAAGTGACAGCAATTTGTATTTTCTTTTAATTTCTAGAGCAATGTTCTAGTTGCTGTCAGTCATGAGAAGCATGTGTATGATACACAACTCCCTGTAAAGTCTCCTTATGCCAAGCCAATCAGCGGTTTTATCGGACAGAATTCAGAAGCAACACCACAAGCTGTGTTGTCTTTTGAAATTGCAGATTTACTCACGTGTATCTTGTGTGCACACATCCCTTTTACACAAGTGACCAAACTCATCTCCAAATCTTTTTGGAGTTTAGAGATCTTCAGTAACGAAGAGTTCACTCTTCCCTCTGGTTGTCACCAGGTAGTTTTACCATCTTCAAGGTTATAGTACAGATGGTACCTTGCATTCCCCAGAAGTGTGTAGATATACTTTTGATATTATGGTTACTATTTTTCTCCTGACCAGAACAATAAAGGGCTTTTTGTGCTAGAGAAATATCTGGCTCACATTTTTCATTCACTAAACACCTACAGAAATAATAGTATTATCTTTAACATTCGGTCTGCTGAATTTTCCTCTACATTCCAGGAAAACCCTATCTATAATCATTCATTATGCTCTGCTAATTCAGAGTTTGTGGATGGTATACCATTATATTTTTGCCTCTCCCAAAGAATAACTGGCATAAAAGTAAAATAAAAAAAATAATATTTGATCTTGCATTTTTCTTCTCAAAAAAGCTCTTTTATACTGTGCAAATATCTTAAGCATGAAAGTACAATAGCATTTTAGGAACAGTTCTACTTTTTCCTTGATAAAAACACACAAAAATTTTGGATGGATATCTATGAAAAAAGAAATGCTGAGGTATTTTTCAAAGCTAGACAATAACAGTCATTTTAGATCCAGCTCTTAAATGTTTTCTTGGATGAAATTTTTCATCATTTGCCTTCCATATCCTTCAAAAGTATCATCAGTTTAAGATTTTGGCTGTTCCCTTGTTTTATTTGTTCAGTTCTGAATGAAGACTATTTTCAATACATTTTCCATTAAAAAAGAAACTATTTTTGATGGTTTAACTTTTTAAGCTTTCTTTTAAAATAATTAAATATTATTCAATTATAATACAGCTATAAATTAATTGTAGCGTCTTCACACTATTTTAACAATTTAAGACTACTAATCTGTGGTGCTTTTTGTTTGTTTGTTTTTTTTTTACTAACAATCAGTAAAATACTACATTTTTCCAAAGAATTTTTTCCAAATAAATTTATCAGGTAATTTGTACTTGTTGATTCATTTTTTCCCCTATGTACAGAAACAGAAAGGGATTGATGTGCATTTCTTTTTTTTTTTTATTTTTCAGTCTTGAGTTGTAAATAGATAATTTAAAGATTTGAGATTTCCTTAGGAATTAGAAGTATAAATTTCAGTTCTGGTATTGTGTAACGTGAGATGATATTCAGATGTAGTTTTCTGACTGTAGCAGGTATGAGGTGACAAAGTCTTGGTATTGAATTTTGCTAAGTGAAATACTTAGGAAGGAAATTCCACACTAACAGAACCAGTTTGCAAGAGTTACTGAGGCACTATAACTTTCAATGTATAAATTGTTACCAGCACATTATTGCTTTTCTCAATTAAATCACAAAGTAGAAGTGCTGCTGCAATGCTGATCAATGTGCATTTCATGCTACTGATGAATCCATAAGGCATGAAAGTTAAAGTACAGCTATAAAATGTCTAGCTATAATAATAAAATAGACAATATTCCATGTTTCATTTATACAATTATAACTGTCATTGATACATGATGAAAATCATTCTTAACACTTATAATGACCTCTGAAAAATTGTTCCTACCTGGAATACTACACATCTTTTTTTCCATAAACGTTATCTGGAACATAAGTTCCTATGTGGAGAGCTGTGGGAGTCCATACCTGGCAAACCACTGAAAAAAGACCCAATGTCTTCAGATGTCAAAGTTGCCAAAGGGTCCTGCAGAATCTTCTCCACAGTGCCAGAAGACAGTTTACTTCAGTTTCTATTAATTCAGAACTCTATCAAGCATATTAAAGCACCTGGGTGGAGAATATTGTAATGCAATAATGTAAAAAAAGGTAAATGACCAGCTGATGAGACTATGGGAAAGGTATGGAGGAGGAACATAGACTTGCCTGCCCCAGGAAATGGTGCAGGGTAAGGGCAATAGTTAATCTCAACACAAACAGCTCAGGTAAATACAACTAAAGGAGCCTATTCTGGAAAACAATGAAGTTAAAAGAAAAAACCCTAAAAATTGTTCTGGGTTTGACATCTAATCCTAGTGGTCAGAGCAAGCTTACAGTTGATGAGACAATGCAACCACTCTGACCAAGACACTCAGAACTGAGGATTTTGCCCTTGGTTTTCTTTTGGAAAAATGAGGAAGAAAAGAAAATCAGGGTTTGAATTTGAAGAGACACTGACACCGGCAGTCCAAACTCTCACTGCCCAAGTATAAAAAGTTTATCAATGTGAAGAAAACATTCCGGTTTTGAGAATGACAGTACGAATGATAAAAGTCAAAAACAAAATACCACTTTTTTTACTTTACTACTCCTGTAAGCCCTATTAGATTTTGTTATTATTAGTTATCAGTATGTCTCTTGTATGTATATAGGAGTAAAATAAAAAGGTAAAAATGAAAATCTGGCAAGATATTCAATTTCCTGCAATAAAGGCCCCAGGTTTAGAGTTATAGAGACATTTCTATACCGCTTAATAGATAACCAAAACTTCTTAGGACTCAGAGCTCTCTCTTAAATCGTATTTACTGTACCTTTTACATATCCATGTTACAAATAAAATGCTTTGATATTAAAATTTTCCTTTTTTTTCTTTTTATTTGTACTCTAAAGTCCCCAATCTATGCTTTGAAATCATAGAATATCCTCTCAATATTGAGAGAGGATTTTGAACTTATCCAGTGATCTCTATTGCCGATAATAAATATAAAATGAATTCTGTTCTACAAAGGGGCTTTCTTAGAGCCTAAAAGTTAGAAGAAATTTGCAAGTAAATTTTATTTCCCAGCTTTTATTTTGATTCTTCTGCATATGCCCCACATTCATTTCTCAAAACAGCCAACATGAGTAACAGACTGCTACTTGTTGCATATTAGGGAAGAAAGCAAAGGTGACACCCAAATTAACAATTCTTCAAAACACATAGCTATTTTACAGAGGTACCTGAACATAAAAGTTAAATACTGTACCAGATTGCCTTATAATAGAGTGAAATATCAAAGCTGCCTCTGACTGACATTTCTGATTGCTGGACCCATTTCTATATGCCAAGAGTTATGAATAGTTACTATCTGCTGCACACTCATTTAAGAGAAAGAATAAATTTTTCTTGTATCCCATAAACCAAATTTTCAAAACATAAAACTTAATGTGGTCACACTTTCTTTTCAGGTTTGCTGTCAGACTGAGATATAGTGAATACTTTGGTCTGGAAAGCAAAGATAATTCTTTAAAAAAATAGTTTGACCTCTATAACAAATTATTAGTACCCAATACAATCATTCTCCAGAGTATGAGTTACCAAGTCACTTTCAGTAGGAATAAATGTCCTCAATTGGATTTCTTCCTTCTATAAAAATCAGGTGCTGGTCTTGGTGGGAGATAGTTTATCAAATGGAGACATTTCATGTAGAAATATCTCTCCTAAGAAAACATGACTGACAAAATCCATAATGTCTGCTTTATAGTAACTTCTTTTTAGGTGAGCTGAAGCAGAAAATTACATAGTGTAGATAATCCGTGTATTTCATACATTTTAAATTGTTGCTTTTCTTGCTAAATTGATCACTTCATTACTTTTAACTAAAATGGAGAATAGGGTGACCTGATATCCTTTTTTTTATTTACCACTCATCATTTTGTAACAACTCAGATCTAGATAAGAAAACTACAGCTGCATATTAGTTTATGGCTCATATCAATTAAACAAGCAAAAAAAAAATCATGTTTGTCCACATTTAATCTATTTTCTATGATACAGAAAGAAATGTATTTTCTATTGTCTGGAAAAGTTAGTACACCAAAATATCTTGCTCGCATTGGGACGCTCTTGCCTAAATTAGTCCTCTTTTTGATCTGAGAGGATAAATTGAGCACCATATAATAAAATATAAATTTGGGTAAAATAATGAAAAGCACTAAATACATATTAAAAACACATATATTTTATTATAAGCATAACTCAAGAAATATGTCAAATCAAGATATACAGAATCTTGCAGTTTTTCATAACAGTAAGAATTTCTTTATTGTTCAAAGTCCAATGATACACAATTTAAAAAAAATCAGAATATCTAAGTGGTGAATACATTAGAACTACCTCTATCTAGAATATTCAGTATTTTAAGTTAGAACTGTAATGCTACCCACAGTCTACAATTCCTTCTTCCACAGCATTTGAAAGGCAAAAACTATAAACGTTTATTAATAAAATAGAAGGCTGGGCTCTGGTGAAAAAAATGACTGAATAACAACATTTTTTAAACAAATGCACAATGAACTAAATCACATTTGCCAGCTGTGGAAAAGTGTGGAACAATTAAAAACTGCATTGTGTCAGAAAAAGGACTTCTTTACACAGGCCTGTACATATGCACATGTTCTCTCCATGATATTCCACACAGAAAATAGAGCTGTTGAAAAAGAAACAAACATACTATACTGGATATTTCCAACTCAAAACATGTCTCTTTCCTCCTTGAGAATTTGATTTTTGGATCATCGGAGGTTTTTTGATCCCTTGTTTGTCAGGGTTTGTTTTACCTTGCAAACCTCTAACAGGATCAAAATTTGCCATTTACCTGAAACACCTAAGTAGCTCCTAGATGAGTCATTCTGCAAGTGACTCTTCCCTTCACCTTGACTAGAATAACTCTGCCTTACATTCCAGAAGGAAAATAAGGCAACAACCATCTGCTTTTCCTGTTACTATAATACTCATTTCTATTGCACTTCCAGTGCACTTGTCATAGCCAGGGACTACAGCCTATTTTACTGTTTGCCAAGCGTATTACAGAAAAACATAGTTCCTCTCATTTTACTCATAAGAAACTAGATACTACGAAGATACTTCTTCTTACAGAGTCCTCTAGTATTTCATTGCTCTCATAACATTTCATGTAAAAACAGAGAAAAGCAAATAACAGTCTTACCAAAGCCTGAATAATCTCCACCTATTCAGGAAATGTAGTAGACACTCTATAGTCATACTTCGATTTGCAAATCATCTACTCATTCACCGGGACAAAAGACTATTAAAACCTGATTTTGCATTCTGTGTAGTCTACAGCGTGAAAATATCCCCTTTGTCCACTAACTACTGTTTGAAAGCTTGAGAACTCATTCTGCCAAACTCACTGAGCCACAATGTGACTTGTCCCCCTTTGTCTCCATCTTGCTCATATTTGAATGAATACAGTTGAAGTCATACAACTGATTATCATTTAAGTTCTTGATGTAATGCTCATTTCTAATTCCTCAGAAACCAGCATAAAGAACTGTAGCACTAATGTTATCTTTCTTAAAAATAAAAATAAAATAAAACAAAGTAAAACTAATTATGTCTATCTGAATACTGACTACGAACTGCAGCAAGCTTTATCTTGAGAAACAATCCCAAAACAGCTCAAAGGAATACTGTTTTCTATTGCAATAGTTTGCAAAATTTCTTCTATTTCCTAGATAGCTGATTACAATTGCAATTGTCTATTTTTCCTCTCTTCCTTATTTCTATCTCTTCTTCCCAATCCTTTCCATTTTCATTTGCCTTATTTTAGTCTGCCCAGATAAATTTCAGTAGTCCAATTCTGCCCCTGACAAACTTTGTGTGGTCTTATCACCTTTTAATTGAAGATTTGGAATACGAGCATTGCAAATCTGCAAATCTTACATGAAATAGCAAAAGCAACAACAAGTAGCAATAACAAAGCAACTTGCACTGTATAAAATTGAGCTGCTGGGGCAGGAAGGAAGCAGGAGCAGATCAAAAAATAACTCCTCTTTCTGCATCAAAGGTTCCTTTTTTTATGTTCTATATTGAAGGTCTGCATCAAATACCTCCCTCCTTAGGTCCTTTGATCTGGATTCAGTAAACATTGAAGTACCTGCTTAACCTTAATCACATGGTTATTCATCAGAGTGTTCTACCTAAATCGATTCCCCGCTGTCCTGCTCTTCCATGAATATTCCTTAATTGCTTCAGGTGAATTACAAGTGCACACACTGGTACAGCTTGAGATTCCACATGATCCTTTCTGGAGACGCCATTTCTTATCAAAATTGATTTAATGAAAAATTACAAAATGAAGCAGCTTGTCATTTTGTACAGCTGCCTATCAATTATTAAGCTTTAATCTACATTTTTTAATCACTGGAGACAACATATTTTTTCATCTTGTGATGGTATGCCTCAGCAACAGGCCAAAGCCTTCCTTGGCATTTTATCAATTTAAAGGCAATCAATATCAGAAACTGAGCTGCAGGACTAAACCTGTCACCGTTAAATTCCTTAGGGATTGTGTCTGTATCTGAGGAAACAGTGTATTGCTTCCTCACAGCTAAGTTTCAGAAAAAGCTCATGAAGAAGAAAGTGATACTGTAGAACTGCCCATGGCCTGTCTTTTTTTCTTCTCCCTAATGCAGGGAGAAAAAGTCCTGGCTAGAATGTGATGCATCCTGCCAGTTTTAGTCAGTAGAGTATTATATACTGAGCATGCCATGGTCTTTACAGCAAAATGTCACTTCTACTTTTCTCCCTTATATGTAGAATAGCATTCTGGCCACCTAAGAATCAAGCCAAGATTCTTTTATTCTGGAAAACTCAACTAAAGCTGTTTTTAGACTACATCAGGCTTAAAAATCTTTCTTAATCAAACATACATTGATTCTGCCCTTGCATTCTACCACTGATTCTAACAGTCAGGACTTCTTACATCTTCAAAAAAGTTTTGGAGAATTTTGGAGTTTGGAAACTAAAATTAACACTAGAAATATCAAAAAACCCTCACCTAGAAAGGCTGAATAAAAGATATTTCTTCATATATTGAAGCCCTTTCATTGTGAATTAAAACTTGATTAAGCAAGAACAACTCAGATATTTTAAATTTGTAACTGTCTTTTTATCTTTCTCCGAGATCTAGGAACTTGGAAAGATATACTAAAAAGGAAAATAAAATCTCTCATCAGATATGCTCATGCAGATAAATGTATGGATATTCATTTCTAAGTAGGCATGCTGAGTTGTAATTAAAATACAGCTCCATGGTTGGTATATAAAACACGGATTTACTAGCGGAAGGACTGATTTTTTTTATTGTGTAGCTGATGAAGTTAGGCTAATTGCGCAATCTACAGTTCTCAGGGACTGTAAATTAAAGAGATAGCTCAGCAGAGAGAGTTCAATTATCTCACTAAAAATTGCCTTCTCAGTAGCTGTGTCATGTGACCACAAAGGCTTTGAAAACAAGCAGACTGCTTAATTCATGATTGGTAGAAGAGCTCAGGCTTCATTTAAGAAAAACAAACACCCACATGAACTAACACATAAACAGAAACTGATGAGATCATGAAGGATTTCATTTATAGCTGCTCTTTGTCCACAGGCCATACAACAAAAGAAAGACATCAGCCAACAGACCTGTAACGCTCATTGACTCTTTTGAAAAAAAGTCTGGATTTTATCTATCTTTTGGTACAAGTAGATATATGTAATAACAAAGCAAGCAAAATAAATCCTTAGGAATCACTTTGACTTACCATATTGGTACCAGGTAGATTTTACATATTATTCATCTCTCATTATTTGGTTGATAGGATGGTAATTCAGTTAGGTCCAGTATGTCTACAAAAAATGTCACCACAAGGTCAATAATTTCCTTGATAGTTAAATTGAGTTAGAGGAGAAGAAATCAGGAGAGAGAAACATACTAGACTAAAAAATAGAAAAAGGAGGATCACAGAGTGAGCAGAAAAGCAATTAAGCAAAGTGGCTGACTATTAGAGACCAACTTCCATGTTTATATTTATTTTTCCAGCTATATTGTGATTATTTTGGATTAGTTTAGACCAGAGTATTTTCTGTGAAAAAAGCAAATAGTATCATTTTAGTTGTGTTGTCACTTAAATTGCAAAATATAAGCCATATTTTTTTTTAATCTGTTGTGTACTTTGGGATTTATGTTATCATTGACATGAAGGAGACGACAGTGACAGCGTCGCCTCATGGCTGTCTGCTGAAAGTTTCATCCTTTTTCTGAGAATAAGTAGATTTGGCATTTTTCTCATTTCCAGACAGCTACATGTGAAGTTCAGCAGAGCAGAACTGTTTCTTCCTTTTTAAAACAAGGAAATCATGTGATTGTTCCTGCACTACTCCTGAGAGATAAATTATTCCAAAAAAAATCCCTTTTTTTAAACACTACAGTGGTGGAGATTGCATAAAGAAGAAAAATATCTTTTGGGGATTAAGATGGGGGCTTCATAAAGAGAAAGGTAATTTTTGTTTACGATGAACTACACTTCAAAGCTGAAATATGTTGACAGAGCTGACTGGTTTCTGAAAGGCTTGAATGAAGTAGAGTTGGAGACCAAGATGGACAGTCTTAAGAGCATGATTGTGATGCTGGTGATATAAGCAGCATTGGAAAAAAGTGCTTCTATTGAGAAAAATAGGTAAAAGCATCAGTTTAGTAATAATATTTATAATTTGCTGTGAAAATAATGAAGATTTTTTCCTTTGAAAAACAATTTAAAGTAGATGGTCACCAATACCTATCAAAATTTTGATAGGTGTCTGTAACTCAGGTATTATATTGTCATTAGAAATATCCCTACAACCAAATAGTTTAAAATTTTTGACTATTAATTTGTACCTCAGTGGGTTTTCTTTTTTAATGACATGCCTATTTCAAAAGCATCTGTCAAAGGAAAGATGTTTTAAACAAGACACTCAGAATTTTACAAAGTAGTCAACTAATAGCTCAGTCTTTCAACTGTGTAAATCTTTAGAGTTTCCTTCTAACAGTCAAAAATGATGCATTTCTGAATTTCATTATTTAAGTCTCCCCAGTAAAATGAATTCACCACAGCACCTCAAAAGCACCCATTATACACACAAACAAAACGAATACCTGTACTGTTAAATCTCATGACATGATCATTAGTTTCATTTTTGTTTCTCTGCTCAAACTGCATAAGGCATGGAAATAGGTAAAGGCTGTGAAAAGTAAAGGCCAGGAAAGTAAAGATCACGTGAGAGCCAAATTTCTCACACAAGTTTCCAAGTGCCTGGGTGAGGTTCAGCCTAACTCAGTATCAGGGCAATGCCAGAAGAAAAACCATTCCCCTCCAATCTGCTCATTTTAGTCTGATGGGTACAGCCTGGCCTCTAGTATGATACCTAACACCTTCCTCCTACAGATTTCAGGTTACCCCTACAGAGCATTCAGAGCATAATCCCCAGGAGCTTGAAAACATAGTCCTTCACTCAAGACTAAAGACATGTTCATCTTATCCAATGTCTCTATGAAGATGAGGTAGTCTTAGCACATACAGCCTACTTTCAAAAGCTTCAGAACATGGCAGTTTGCTGTTATTTCTTAAATTTTCAAAAAGCAGTGCTGCCCTAGGTCAGCTAGATCTCAGGAAGACAAAGCGCTTTTGAGCTAAAGCCCACTAAATAAACGATGAAGTATATTGTTTTCTTCAGAACATATTTTAAAATCCCACTTTAGTGCTCTTAGACTTTATTCCTGGTAAAATAAAAAAAAACAAAAGTTAGTTCACTGCAATCAGATACCTTGCCTTTTGCCACTGTAGATTTCCTAAATTCCAAAGGCATGTTAGGCTGTCAAGCACAGAAAATTGAGAAAAAAAAGTATCTGAGGACATATGTTATATCATCCATGGAGCAGATTTAATTCATGCCTCTCTGAATTCTCTGAACTGTTGTTTGCATTTAAATGTACTGTAACATCTACCCAATGCTCATTCAGCTAAACAAACATCCTGAAGAACTCAACCAGCACAGACAAGGTCAAATGGAAGACAGAAGCTCTGTGGAATAAGTAATGATGAAAGTTCAGGTGGTGAGAAAGGCAGAGGATAAAAACCCTGAAAAATGCATACAGACATTTATTACAGAGAAGCTCCAGCTTACCCGTACAGACAACCAGTGAAGTCCTGCCCAGGGAGTTTTTAAGCATGGCTATTTAGCACTAAATATTAGCACCCAAAATCTGGATAAATTGCATAACAAAGAAAAAGAAAAAAAAAGAAAAAAGAAATTCTGGTGCATCAGGAACATGCTCAATTCAAGTTAATTGCCATTGGCATCCAGTAGGGCTAATTTGTCATGGGAGACCATCAAATTGCTTCCAGGTCCCAGGCTTACCCACTCACTCTTGCAAGGCACTGTGACAGCCCAGGGCACCACCCAGGTGTGCCAGCTTACACAGACTGAACTCACAGGTTTCATCAAGGGGGCAGCCCATGGTGCTCTGTTGCAGCATAAAAGCTTTTAAAAAAAAAAAAAATCATTCTTCTCATACCTCTTAACAGCTCAGAATTCGCAGTGTAAAGATGTAGTATGAAATCCTGCAGGGCAAATTTCAGCTACTAAACTGAAACATGAAGTACCCATTGACTGAAGAGGGTCAGAATTTCCTTTTCATCATAGCTAAACTCAGACTTCTTATACTAACATCAGCTACCATTACAGTCAAGATTTTATTTTGACTTTAATCTAGCTAGAAATTCTTCCTTAATTTGTATGGATCATTTTAGCCATATCTGAAATGAGCTAACCCGCTGGGCTGAAAGTCATCGACATCCTTTTCATTCTTGCAATATTTGAAGGCTTTCTTTTTTTTTTTTTTTCCCCCTTCAGAGAAGGAAGCAAGGAGAATTTCTCAAATGAAACTGCAGGTAGAGTAGGAGAAAGTAAATATTGCCTTGGATGAAAAGTATATGATAGTTTATCTGTATTCTTGGAAAAAACTGTCAGAATTATCACAAATCACAATGCTCTTGATGGTGCTTCCTCAAACTTCATGTATCCATCAATAACTAACTTTTACCATTATACTTATTTTCTATCTCTATTATATATTTATGTAAGTTACTATATGGCACTGATGAACAGAACTGGACCTTTGTATTGCTTTTTTAACATATCACTATTTCTCATATTTATGAAATAAAGTTGAGAAGTCAGCATTACTTCATTTTCTTTTCTTGCCTGCTTTATTATATGCTTGTATGCTTCGAATGCCAAAGTATATCTATCTCAGTCTAGTCCCTTTTTCCTCATCAGTAGGTTTTGTGTAAGCTCTTTCACTAATCTTTCTTTCAGCCATAAATTTTAATCTTTTTCTATGGTTTTAAAATGCACTGGAATGGCAAATTTTTCTGCTTGTACTACTTAGCACTAGTCTATCCTTTAGTTTCTTTTAACTCCTTCCACGATGTTGAAGAGGTTTGCCAACTTTCCATGCTGTCTTTAACAAAAAGGTATTCCAGCAGAATACTTATTTAATCCCTTCATATAAAGGTGTTTTTTTTTATGCTGTTTACTTTCTATTTCAAGTGACACAGGAAGAAAAGCAATATAAGCCTTCCAGTATAAAGAACAGTTCTGAAACAAAAATAACCTCTACTACAAAAATGATCTCTGAGATCAGAATGCTGGTATCTAGAGTCAAAAGGATGGTAAATAAAAGCTCAAAAAAGGGCAAGATTATTTATCTACACTTGGCTTCTTGCAATTGCTTACAATACAGAGTGAAGGAGTTTAGCAGAGACCACAACAGCTTAAGAATACCATTTACCAAGCAAAAAAGATGTTAAAGCTTAGACTGTCAAACAGACTAAGAAACTGACTTCCCACTTACTTTATCCAGATTTTTTTTCTCCAGAGGGCAACTGTCAGTAGCATCATTGTCCTTCCCTTGTCTTGCCCTTGCCTCAGGTGAAAGTTGCTCTGCAGAAAGGTTGTTCTCAAGCAGGTTGTGAGATAACAAGAGAGTGAGACCCACACGCACCAGTGGGCAGTTTCTTCCAGTTACTGTAAGTAAATGCAATAGATCTTCCATCTGTGAACAAAAGGAGTTAGGAGGTCAGTTTGGATACAGTGGTCTATTTATGAAAATAGGTGCAAAACAACGAGCATTCAGAAGCTTCTGGCAGTTTCAAATCCAAAAGCCATAGTGGGTTTGAAAATTCAGTGTAGGCTTTTCACTGATGTTTCTTGATTTCCATTAAAGGGCTCACATACAGTCCAGATGTGTTCCCTTGAGATATATGAATACAACTAGAAAAATAATCATCCAAGTAAAAATGTAAATGTGACAAGGTAAATTCAAAACAAGATTTGAATGACATTTTTCAAAAGTCAAATATTTCCTACATTACAAAATACAAAATACAATTGTACAAAAGTACAATAGGTACTTTTTTCTCTTTTTGGCATGAGGAGGGTCAAATGTGTCATTTTGCCTCAGCCAAAGGAACTAGGCTAAAATGAAAAAAGAAAAAAAAAAGAAAAAACACTTTAGTAAGTAATAAATTTGAATATTCAACTCTAAAATTAGGCTTTTTATAGAAATAAGCTTACCTTTAATCATGAGAAAGGAATGAATGCCATGACAACTTACAAAAATCATTTAGCCAAAATATGATTTTTTTCCAAAAGTATTTGGACAGTGTACTGAAAAATTAAAACCTTTAAAAAATAATACTGAGCTCAAAATTAAGGGAATATATTTTAAATACTTAATCAAAAGGTCATAATCCTCATTAGAAACATTAACAGGCTAAAAATACATCCACACACTAGCAAAGTCTCTTATAATACTGCATCAAGAAAGGTAATCAAGCACACTAATTTGACTAACATCTCTCTAATTATTCATTCTTTACAAAGAAACTTTTCTTGTTGTTTTTCTGATAACATTATAAACTTAAGCAAATTTGATTCACAACTGCTACTAAACCAACAAGGTTATACATTTATTCTAAAATTGCCACAGCCTGTTTACCATATCTCTACCATGTCCAGAAAAGCTTTGATTTGCGGAGAACACACACTGAATTTCACACACTGAATGCTAACAAAATGGAAAATGAAACCAGCGTCACCACTCAGAAACCTCTGATGACAGCACATAACGAAGCTGCATAAGCAGCACTGCACACAAATACCAGGTCAACTACTTACACAACTGACTTTGGCTGAAACAAAGCCAACATTTATTTCCATGAAGTTGAAGCAGTTGATTTTAATATTGTCTACTATAAGTTGCCATCCCAATTACTAAAAACATAAGTTTTCAGATCAGTCATTCTATTCTCCGAGAAAGAATGTTCCAGTGAACTCTTTCCGTTAAATTCACAAGAAGTTTAAGTCAGTTTTTGTTGAATTCGGGGTTTTGATGGCTTACATTTATATTTCAGCAGTTTCATGTTCTGAATAAAGGTTCAGGCAGGTAACAGTGAGGGTTACAGTCAGTACCACACATGATAGCTGAGTCATATCTCTTGAAATAATGAAAACAAGTTTCCTCAATATCATGAGGATTTTTGTTCAGAAAAAAATGCTTACAAGTACTAACTGTAGCTTACAAGCCCATGGGATGGCCATAGGTCACAGTTTTTAGCTTTTTTTCCTACAAGAGACAGAAATTTTCCTTTTATGTGTGACGGTGACCTTACCCAGTCCTATGAATTTATCAGTTGCAACTTTAAGAGAAATATCCAATATAGAATATTCTATAAAAAATTAAAAGCTGATCAACCACATCCTAGCACAAAAATCTTATATTTAGATATAAACCACATTATGTGAACATTCTGAGTTATTTATACTTTACCAGTGTGTTTTCATCAAGAATCACCTGTAGGCCAGCTGAGATAACTTTCTTTTGGATTAACGTAGATTGTTGCAACTTAGGAGTTCAGAAGCAAGAGATGCACAAGTATTTTTCTAGTTTTCAATCGAGAGCTGACAGTTCTCTAAAGTGAAGTTCTGCTACCCCCTGGGATTTTCTTCTATTCTTGCTTTCATACCCCTGTGTACACAGGGTCAATCCCCACGTACATAACATTACACAGGCAACCTTGTTAAGGGCAGAAGTGCTTGCAGTGATTAAAGTTTTGCAAGACCCTCGACTATCTTTGCCAGGATGAGCAGCATAAGCCTAGAGGACAACCCAGCCAAGGCTCCTCAGCCATGACCTGGCTGAGGTTTCACACAGCTCTGTCTCACACAGCTCTGCATTTCAAGACCACTTTGTACCAACCCAATAAGCCTCAAAAACCAAGGCAGGCAACCTCCCAAGAACAAGGAGACATGGTTAGAATTGTAACAGTGGCTTTTTAAATTTTTCATATGTATCTATTAATATGTGCAATGCCCTAGAATTCCTTAGGAAGAGAATTATGTGTGAATAGTGCTTGGCTAGCCTGATTTTCTCAGCTTTCTTTCAGGTCCTACTGTCTCTCAAATTTCCCTGTGACATACAAAAAAGTGGATCTAAAAATATCCAATGTTGAGCTTGCTGAGTTCTATGAACTAAGTTACTACGTAATAAACACTATTATTTCTTAGCAATACACATAGAAACGAAAACACTTATCTTAGATATAAGATATTTACTCTTGGTAAAGCTCTTCTAGAACAAGATCCTTTTCTCACCAGAGCTAATAAATGCAAGATAAACTAGAGTAAAAGTGCCATCTAGTGACAAAACAATTCTGAGTTACATTAAAATACACTAAAAGTTTTCTGCTGTAATTTTAGCTCAACATGCAATAACTTAAATAGATCAGAAGTTTACTCAGAGCCACGGTAAGCTTTCTGCAAATAAGAAAATACATTCTTCAAAAAGAAACAAACATCTTTTTTTTTTTTTCCCATGCTTATAGTTCTTTCCATGCCACCCATTCTACGTATACTTCTACCATGCCACCCATTCTACCTTGAAGCCTTGCACTTTCTGAAGTCTAAAGTTTTGGACTATATGAACTCTTTCAGTATGAATCGTTTAAAATTTTATTTAGTTAACCAGAAACCTGGTTGACCATCACTCTCCTAGCAAGACAGTTGAGAAGGCAGCTTCATTCAGTGATCCCCCACAGGTTTGCAGCTTCAAAGCATCTGTCAAACAGCCAAATCCCAGAAAGCTTTAAGGCTGGCATAACTTTTTCTTTCTTGTTGCATACTTTCCATCCTTCTCCTTTGGGACATCACTGCTTTCTCACCATATTAGGTGAGGTGCTGAAAACACCTCTACTCAATATGCTGGGCAATACTCCAAAAACAAAGTATCTATGCTTGAAGCTTTTAAATGTTGAACCATGTGTAAGGCCAAGGGCATTATCTACAGTTAAGGAGCACAAAGGTTTTGTGGCAGGACTGCACCTCAGCTGGCTCAACATCTTCTTACCACACAAAGAAGCAGGAAGCAGGTCTGTGCATTAGACTGCATTATTCTCTAAGTCTTGGGAGAAGTTCATGCATAGTTGGAGCTGTCTGGGTGCTCTGTCATGTTTTCAATTACAGGTGACCAGATGGGTACCTTAACATTTGGGCTGTACTTCAACCTGCAGAGTTTCTTGCTTGCTCCAATACTTTTGTCAATTTATTCAATTCGGTTGTAACTTGTCTTCTTCCTTCAACATAACTCCTCCTTTTTTTTAAAAAAAAAAAAAAAAATGAACTGAGTCATTTAAAACAAACCTAGCTTCATTTACATATTTCACTATACTATCTCTATATGGTTTCTATATGCTTTTCTTTTTTTTTTTTTTTTTTTTTTGACCGTTTCCTAGGTGCTGGCAGGGCAAATATGATTAAGATATTAAGATGGTTAAGTTTTTACATTCAAGAGAAGAGAAATAAGAAGTAATATGGTGAAAGTCTTCAAGTGCATGAAGAGTAACTACATAGAGTTGTTCCTTTCCATTATGACTAGTATAAGAATTGCTGGAATTAAACTGTAGGAAAGATTTAGGCCATAAGGGAAAAGAGAACTGAGCAGTGATAGAAATAGTTAAGCAATGGAATAAACTGTGCAAGGTGATGGTAGAGTCTCTTCCACCAGAAGCCGTTAGGGAAGAGGCTACAGTAGCCTTGGTCAGGAGTGACACAGGGGTGGTTGCTTGTGCCTCAGGGCAGGTAGGTGACTTCACACATCTCTCTTCTAGGATTCTACAAAAATTAACAAAAAATAATAAATAGAAGGCAAGTATGTTTTATCACCACAGCAAAACAACTGTCATTAAAAACTCACAACATACCACAGTCCATAGTAAACATAATAGATTTATTAATATAAATAATGAAGTTGCCACCATAAAAAATGAGACAAAATCAACTTACTATTCTAGGAAACGCTTGCATATAAATGTATAATATTTCATTTCTGATGCTATTTCAACAGTCAAATTAGTGTTGCCCTCTATTTGCAATGGAAATGCATTTTTAAAAATCACATAACACAGATTTTACAAATGAAATGCGCTAGTTTTAGCTTTGCAAAGAACTCTATACATACTGAAAATTAGGTAGGGAATAAAAATCCACATTTTAATTTAGCCAAGTTCTCCTCATGTAATGACTGAGGCTATGAATTATTTTCTTTCCATTCAATACCTTGCTTTTATGCATTTTTCATTACAGGAGAATAATCATTCTTTCAGAGTAAATAAAGCTCATACCAAAAAGTTTCCTTTGGTCATGAAATGATTTATCTGTGACACAAGAAAGTTCTAATCAGAACTGAAGCATCAATGCATGAGAGCATATTGAAGAACTATTCCACTTTACTTCAACATTTTACTTTTCTTTCAGATAAAAAATTAAGGAAAGTCTGGATAAAAAATAACAGTTCTATAGGAATCCATCTTAAACTGTTTTATAAAAAGATAAGTGATTGCTCATAAATATCTGGCTTCTGCTACATAGTGTCTCTCCTACATAGTGTCATGGTGGGGTTTGTGGTGTTTTGATTTGAGCTGAATATAAAAGACTGCCAATGATATTTTGCCATTAACTAAAATACCAAAGCTTTAGCTATTTATGTTCTCTGTTAATATATACAAACTGAAGTGCATTCTAAATACAAAGCCAAGGGTTCTTTAATCAAAATTAAGATTACTTTGTGATTTCCTGCTCCCATCCTGAGAAATGGAGAGAATGGTAGAAGACATAAAGGTTGCAAACTCATTTAAATCAAGATATCAGAAAGCCTGAGCAATGTAACACATATTAATAGCAATATGTTTCTATCTATGACTCTACAGGTCTTAGTGAATTACATAAAGTGGTGCATAAATATACAGAAAGATCAGGTATTCTCTAATGCAGCTCTTTGCAATGCAATAAAAAGGACCTCATGTAGCAACCAGGAGCACCTGTAGGAGGCAGATCAAGCAAGTGCTGCTTTTCTGTTTCTATCATCATGTTAAAAATCTCAATTTTTACTCAGTTATGTAATCCCATTAAAGATGTATCAATAAAATTTATGTGGGTTCTCCATCTATATCTATAAAAGTAAATAAAATTTGTAGCAACTAATCTAAATTTAAACTAAAGTAAATATGCAATAATCTGATTTAATAATCTGATAATCTGTGCATATCTTAGTCTTTATTCAATTTTAGCATTTATACATACATTAAAAAAGGTGACCCGAGATATATGACATCTCAGCTTTTCGGTTGCCTGAAATTTCTTTGATGCTTTATTCTTTTCACATCCGTTTTGTGTAGAATTTAGTTTAACTCTTTTTACTACAAAATACAAAGCAAATACTTTACAAGCAAACGTTTAATGCCTATTTACTTTATGCAAAATCCTTTCAAGTAAATAACTTCATAACCAGATGTCTATTTTAACAGTTTCATGTAATGTGGCTTTAAGTCATTCTCTTATTCTCACTTTAATGCTTATAGCTTCTCAGATTAACATCAGATATGCAGCTACATTAAAAATGCCTGATTGGTGAAATTCCCAATGCATGACAGGTGAAATTCCCACAGAAAATTAGGAAGATAAAACACAAAAAGCAATACTTTACTAGAAATAACTTTCTAACCTTAATTTAAAAAGATTAGTCATACAACTAATTTAAAAATAATGTTAATAAATAGTAAAGTATTCCACCAATATTATTTATGAAGTTTTATAAATATATTCTATAAATAAAAAAATAGGACTTCGAATTGAATTATTTGTATCTTGGTTCACCGTTTCTTTCCTTTGTGATTGTTATGCTGCAAAGATATAATATTTTAACTAGAAAAATATTTATGAACATTGTCTTAAAGTATGTCACCTTACAGAGAAGATTATTGAGCAGGGATGAGGTTCAAGGAAAAAAGCAGGGAAATGACATTTAGAACTGCCAAAGGAAAAATATCCAGTAGCATTAGATGAAGATTAGCAGGGGAGCTGTTCAACTCAAAGGAGACAATAAGCTAATGACAAAGGACACAAGACTAAAGAGCATATTGCAATTTTTTCTCTTTCATTCCAGAAAACTAGTTACAATTATATCAAAGCTGTCGTAAGTCAAATATCTTTGACAGTTTCTTTTTTTATTTTTATTTCAATTTAAAATCGTAGCATTTGTGCATGTGTTTCAGTACTCCAAATTACTCTTCAAGTAGGACTTTCAAAGTGCTAGATTTTTTCTTCTAGGCATCAATGTGTCTTTCTAGTCTGTTTGCAAGGCATGCTTTTGAAAAAAAAATCTTTCCTCCAATCTCTCTTCTACATATATACAGTGAGGGAATAGCTGAATTTCTTTTCTTGGCACTCCACTCAAAACAACTTCCTTTCTTACCCTTCACATTTCATTGTTTAGAAGCTGAACTAAACTGTTTTTTTTCTTCAAAGTTTGCAGAGATTACTCCTATTGTACTCCTACAGTGAGACAATTGGAGTCCAAAGAAAGAGAAATGGAGGGACCTATAAAATACAAAATGTAATTTAAATTTAGAAGAAAAGATTATTTACGAATTTAAATAAGGTAACTATATAAGGCAGAAGACTATAAATCATTAAGAACAGATAATATCAGGCAATAAGACAAGAAAGAGGTAGCTAAAAAAACAAAGTGAAACACAATGTTTTAATTGAGAACAAGAAGGTATAACAAAAACTGTTTGATCCTACAAGTCTGGAGAGTTTGGCCCAAGTAACGACCAGGAACAAGCACAGGCTCTGCTTTCATTGCAAAGCGCAGAACACAGCCCTTGAAATTAACCAATTGTACCAGAAAACTTCAAACATTCACTAGAAACTTTCAAGTGCATATATGGTACACAAACAAATTTAGAAAGCTTTAAACTCCTCATCTTTGAAATGGATGAGATTCTACCTTTCATTTTTGTATCTGTGATACAAAGATACAATTGCAATGTAATCATACTAATCTTATGAAAGTCTTCTTTAGAACTTCAAAGCAAAGAACTGGTTTTATAACAGAATAAAAAAATGGAGAAAATCAGAAAAATCAGAACCTCTTTAGTGCCTGAGTAATACTGCCTTTAGTGCCAGTTTAGTGCCTGACTGGAATATCTATATTTCCAAAAATGAACAAATATTACTTTTCTTTTACTTAAAAAAAAATCAGAGATGAAGAGTACCTTGGTATCCATAACTCTTAAATCTAAACTGAATCAAATGACATTTTAATAGTTACCTACTTCAGAAAGTTGACATGACTTTAAAGACAACACATATATGTGATTCTGTGATATACAATATCATCAAGCACTCTTACGTTGACTAGAGTTCCTGAATTGGCATTTTTTATACTTTATTAAATGAAAAGGAATAAACAAAGTAATAAGACAACAGGCCTACAAGATCCTCCTGGCACCTTAACTCCTGCCATGCTGAGCACTCTGGCCAAAAGTAAGAACAATCTCCAGCCTCTAGAAGAAGCTTTCAGTGAAGAACAGGTCTAGCCGAACAATGTTTAACTTGCAAAATTAGGCAGGCTAACAGCTCAAAGACAGCACAACTAAAACTAAAAGTATTTATCTGAAATGAAGGTGCTATTTTCAGAGCAGTAATATTTAATAGATCAATTAAGCTGCTCACCTACACATAGCATTTATATTTTAATGTCTCCAGCAGATTAATTCTTTTTCAGTACTATGATAATCACCTTGGTCTTTCTCACAGCAGATGAATGAAACCTAATTTACTAGTTATTTTCACATTGAATGCTATACTATGAATACTATAGATTGAGCTTGAATCAGCATTTCAAGAAAGACAAGTAAAGCTAAAACCTATTTCCTTATATAAGGTGTTTGACTTTAGACCGCTCTGAGATTTACCCCACTAAGCCACAGTGCTGTCCTGAGAAAGAGATCAAACCTACATTTACTGAAGGCTTGCCTTGTGAAACATTTCTGAAGCATATGCAAAAAAATGCCATGGTTGTCACGGGTGCATCTTTTGTGACATTCTTGATAAGTGTCAGGCACTAACATCATAATTTCCCCCTTCCATACGCAGTGCTCTGTGGACACCTGGACTGCAAGCTGTGAAAAACAAGCGAGAAAGTTCTGAAAGCATCTGTTGAAAACATAAGTGTTCACATGATGCAAGCTGTGAACCAGCACCTACTGTCCGTGCTCATTTAAGTTACATTACACTTCTCAAATGCTTTGGTTAACAAAATCAGAAGTACAGGCAGTATGCAGAATCACCTGGTAAAGGAAAAACTTACAGACTTCAATCTTCACCTTTGTAAGAGAGGAGCTCTAGCATCTGTGGCTGAGAGCATAATGAGATGTATCACACTAATTTAGATTAGTATAAAAAATATACTTTCTCATTTCAAAAATGAAACAGTAGTTTTAAAGACTCTATCCTCATAAGCCATTTTGATTTCTCATTTCCACAAAGGGAGAATTTTGACCATGAAGCTGAAATAGCTTTCTCCAGTGAAGGATACAAGTTCTACCTTGTAGTCTCTAGGTTCTCTTCACAGAATGCACAAGTCTGCCAACTGCAGGGTTTTTTGTTCTTCCAAGAAAACGGATTTTGGTTTTGGTGACATTAGTCTGATTCTTGAGTAACACTAAAGACATCAATTGCCCAAGATATCATTAACAAAAACACTCCACTGAAAGATACTTTGCTGGTCCAAAGCTACTCAGAAGGACAAATGAAACTGGCTGCTGATAGGAAAGCCCTTTTATAAGTCCTGAAAGCTCTGGAAGGCAAGTGCTCATAAGAAGCAAGCACAAGTCATTTGTCAACAAGCTTCAGGATAGAGCTCACATAGAGCACGATGCATTTACCCTGGCATATTCAGTGCTATTCCAATGAAACTCAGGAATTATGCTGACATCCATCAGGCTATATTTGGCTTCAAAAGCAGCAGCTGAATATTCCTTATTTGTGGGCAATATTTTTCTACGGCATTGTGTTATGCTTAAAACTGATCTCCATGTAATGACAATATGATGTTAGTACAGGCTTAAACAACACATTTAATGTGCCCACTGATGATTCCTGGGCACAGGATGTTGACACTAAGGCTGTGCATATAACATGCATATACTCAAAGGTGGAGTTGCTAATAAATTATTGCACTGGTGGTAACATCATTGCAGTGTGACTATCATTGCTTCAGGCCTGAAGTAAATGAGACAGCATGACTGCAGTAGCATAATTTCCCTATTACCTTGTTTGGTGAGCCTGAGTGATGGATAGTTGAGGCTGAAGGAAAATGAAGTGGAAGAATTGTAAGCTGCTCTTGGAAGAGATCTGACAAGAAATATCCCAGTCCTTGCACACATCGAATGGGATACAGAGCATAAAATTCATGTGTGAATAAGTATCTTACCATTAATTTTCATGTTACACTGTTTTAAGGAATGTCCACAGATAGTGCCATCTATCTCCACTGGACTCCAACACTCCTTATAGTGTTTCAGCATCACTGTCTTGCAAG
>JAUBOD010000750.1:3347498-3368930 GCA_032353885.1 Nothura maculosa
CCCATAGAGTAAATCAGCATGAGATGCTAACTTGTGCTACATTACCTATTTCATTTCTTTCCTCCTCAAGGCCCCCCTCACACACACAGGGCACATTTTCTTAAGACAGCTGGATGAGATGCACCCTGCACACAAACACCATCTCCAGCCCACATCCAACTGTGCTCCCAAACACTCCCTCAAAGGCACCTACTACTCCTGAGGAAAGAATCCCTCAGCTCCTATGAGCTTTCCTAGAGGCTCCTCGCTCTTCCCTCCTCTAGGCCACCTGCACAGCACACACAAGTTGGACACAGCCACAGGCTCTCCTGGAGAGCCACGTCCCCACAGGGTGGCTTTCCAAACGCTCTCCACCTTTGCACATACAAGCCAGTTGGGAAGCACTTACACCTGCAGCTCCACAAGCAAAACGCAGCTCTGCACTAGCACCTACTGCCAAATCACCCCCTAAAAACTCGTATGATTTAAGCTCTTTGAGTGTTTTAGGAAAGAATGGCTAATACACCATATTAATTTTTGCCTTTTATCAAGACCAAGTTATTGTCTTTAAGTAAAACATTTTTTCCTCTTCTTGCCCCCCCCCCCACCCCCGCGACTGCACCAGTCTGCAAGCTTGGATCAATGTAAACAGCAAAGACTTGATTTTAGTCTGCCTTAGACAAAAATTTGCTTTACATTTAGGACAGCCACAAGATGGTACTAAGTACAAGTGAGGAAATACTGTAAACAACTGAACTCCTCTCAAAGGCAAGAAACAGCCTTTGAGAAGCAGAGCCTCATTTCTCTCCATAATGAGGACATCATCATCTCCTCCGGAACACACCCGGCTGGAAATGTCCCCGGAAACGCATCCCTATCACAGCCAGGAGCTCGGCCGACAGGGCTGCCTTTATAGCCCCAAGTCTCGCCACGCCCTCTTCTCGCGAGACCACAAGCAGCCTATAAAGGCGGCGCCGGCCCACGTGCCGACCGTTACTGCTGCACGCGGCTGGTAACGGCTGCAGCTGCGGCACGCGGGGCTCATAACGGCTGGTAACGGCTGCGGCGCGCGGGGCTCATAACGGCTGCGGCTCGCGGGAGGTGACGCCTTAATTCTCTGCATTTCAGGTACATTTATTTTCCTTTTTAGAACAATAGATGAAGAAATTTCTGGAGTTTTTAGTGAAGAGCATTGAGGGAGGTTTTTTTTTTCCCTTAGTTGTTTACTGTTTGTCAGGAAACTGTTATTGTTCTAGTCAGCATAGTAGCTATAAAGAAGTAATGAGGCTAGTAAATGTTTATTCTAGAAAGTATTTTTCAGGATTTGTAACGTTGACTTGAAGGCAGCAACAGTAGGAGAGCTGTAGACTATGAGAGGCATAACTTCATAAACACAGCATGATGCATTCAGTTAACTGCCTAAGATCAGGGGCCCAAAGCAGTTTTTCCTAAAGTTATGTGGCTTAACTTTTGTAGAGCATGAAAAGGCAGCAATGAGTGCTTTTAAATATGATAAAATACCTGTGTGCCTCTAGTGCATAAGTTCTAGAGGGCCAACAGCTGTGAGGTTATTACTTTGGAGGTGTAAAATTTGTAGGTTTTGTTATAGAGTGGCAATAGTTGGTGTTGTACTAAAGGCATTACCTAGCTGTGGGTGTTTGTATGTGGGAGACAGTGCAAAAAAAGTGGAAATTTGCACAATAGTGCTGCTCAAAGCCCTGTGTTTCAGTAAATAAAAGGACAAATATCCATAGAGCTACTGTATTTCCCTAACTTTACCAAAGGTCTAGAAAGAAAACTTGATAGAGACTGCACTTATTGTAGTTCACTATGCTTAGGAAAAACTTAGAGAATGGCCATGATAACAGTGCACTGAGGATGCAAGCATCTCCTAGGGTATTTTAAAGAAATACTTTTCCTTGTAGAAAAATATATTCTATTTTGATTCTTTTGCCTTTCTGTAGGCAGTATGCTACAGGAGATCTTTACTTCAAGCTTTGTGTTCTAGAAGAGCTAAGATGCAGCAGTTCTAAAGAACCTACTTATCAAGGTAGAATCTCAGGAATGAAATAGATGGTGCTTAAGCCAGGTGCAGGTCCTTGCCCTGCAGCACCATGTAGGCTCAGCAGTAGCCTGGCAGCACCGTCTGGTCTCCAGTGGCAGCCTCTAGCCTTTCTTTTATTGCTTTCCTCTTAACATTTCATGGGATGTTCCTTGAGTTTATTCTTAGCAGGATTGGCGTACCAGAAGTTTGAGAGTTTTCAAATATCTTGTTTTATTTCCATCTGTCCAGTGCTAGATAATCACTCTTTCTCAATTTGGTAGCCCAATGTTGCAGTTTTACAGTGAATCTTTGGGAGATATTTGCATAAGAGCTGCTGTAATATAATGCATGACATTATTTTCTAAATCATTTCTGCTTTTATTGCTTTGCTAAGAAGATGAGTTAAAGTCCACTGTAAAAGGAACACCAAGGATTTTTGGCTTATTGTGTCTTAATTTTTATGTTGATCTGCTTGACAGAGGGACTGATCATTTTTCACAGTGTTTCAGGAGTAGCTTCCTCTAACTCACATGGAACTAGATGGAATATTTGCACAGTGGTGTGTTGCTTATAAAGAATGTACTTATGAGACACATACACTAGACTTATTATGCTTGAGTTTGTGGTAGGACTCTTGTGAAGATTTGGTGGTCTTTTGATAGCTTTTGTTTTCATTGTATGTATCTATTGAATCCATGAGTTTTAACACTTTTCTTTCTATAACTGCTGGTGTTTCTTGGGTCTGTGTGTTTGTGAATTATTTGCAACATGAATATGAAAAAGTAGTACTAGTTTATTTGCTTTCAGAAGGGAGGGTAGGGAATTCTAAAATGAACAATCAGGCCCATTTTTTTAGATGCTATCTGCTTCCACCGGAGTAAGTTGTCCCTAAAGCTTTCACTTGAATGTTGAGAGTTCTTAAGTAATTTCTAAGTTGTTGAACAATTTTAGTATAGACATCTAAATTCAGGAAGTTACTCCAGGAGCTAGAACTTAGCTGTTTGATCTTCCTGTAACCTTGGGAGCTGGGATTTGTGTTAGCCTGAGGATTAGGAAGTAGAGGGAGGGTTAAAAAAAGGATATTGTACTGCCTTTGCACATACTGAGAAAGCATTGCAGCTTTGTCAAGGCTAAGCACATTAGTACCAAGTTGCACCAAAACCAAACCAGCTTTCAAAAATTGTTTCTGTGCTTCGGTACTTCTGGCATCTCTGTTCTGTAAGTGCATTTGATAGTAATGTCAAGCTGAGTTTCTCAAACCTTTAGGTATCTTCCACAAGGAGAGGGTGGATAGTAGAGATACAAAACTGAGCACTGAGGGATCAAATGCATGTAGTTTCTGTTTTCTTTTAGTGTGAGGAGGTTAAACTGTTTCCTTGTACTTTTTTCTAGTAGCCTATAGGCTGTTTTGATATGAGCTCCTAAGTAAGCTGAGAAATGGATTTGACAGGCAAGAAGCAGGCCCTCAATATAGGCAAGGAGGCTTGACTCTGAATCCTCATTCCATTTATGAGGTATGTCAGCTAATGAATATTATGTCAATAAAACATAACTACAGTAGCAATACTAAATGTTCAGAAGTTGCAAAGTTATGTATAAAGTTTTGCTTGGTTATAGATTGTTTCAAACTTTAGCCTTTGGAGTTTTAAGGGTTTGATTTATACAGTTAGAGTGCATCTGAATACTTAGATTTCTTGTTCTTTCTAAATAGATATAATACACTACTTGATAAAACAGAAGTGTTGCTATCTACTATGTATTGCAAAATTAAAGGAAGACTGTCTGAATGAAGAGCTGTTTATGCAGGGTAATGTACTTATTTTTCCTGTCAGAATCTGAGACTGTTAATATACTTTTATTTATTTGTCTGGTAAAAGCCTAAAATAGATCTAAGAAAGCTATTTTTGCATAAGTGATGCAGTTCGTAATACCCTTCTAAGGTGGATTAGCTAACCTTATTTAACTATATCCTCTAGAGGTCTTTAATAACCTTAACATATTCTGTCATTCCCATCTGCTTTCATTTAAGGCTGATTATACTAACATGCCTTAAAACTGGAAACCACCTGACCACTCAATATTGTTTTAAGCAGATGCAGCTTAGAGTATTTTCTAAGTGTAAACACAAAGCTTGCTATTATGAAGCTAATTCATTTTATTGGACTTGTCCTTGTTTAGTCTACCTGTAAGCTTGGAAAGCTATTAGGCTTTCTTGAGAAGCTGTTCTTAATTGGGACATAACTCCCTTCCCCCAAACAGCGACTGCTAACTTGCTACTGTTGTAACTGTTAATTTTGTACATGAGTCCTCTGGGAAATAAATGAGCCTAGCTGAGAGGCGAGGCGTTAGCTACAAGTTCAGCATCTATCAGCTCAGACCAGGGAGAAGCTGTAGGTTTGATGCTTCCCCACAATGTAGCAGATGCTGATTATTCTACCTTATTGTGCCTGAATTCAACCTGTGTGTTGTAAATGCTTGAGGCTGCCATGGAGATCATGTGGCTAAAAAGAGCTAACACTGGTGGGGTAGATTACGTGTGGTGTAATTCATTGCTCTCTAACAGCATGTGACAAGCAGACTGCAGCATTTCCAAGCTGGAGTGATCTCACTTCAAGGTATTCATCTTCTCAATACAATTAAATGTTTCTGTAATAGCAGAAGAATTACAGGTGTTGCCACAGTAGTAATGTTTGGCTGTATAGTGAATTTTGAAGTAATGTTATTCTGTCTTTATTGAAGCATTAACTCTTATTTGGCTAAACTTTAGATTGGTTTGCAAACTGTTTTGCATTTACTGCTGTTTCTCAGGAAATAAGGTAAGATGTGCTGGCTGCGCACTGAATTCTCATTTCAACTGCTTTTCTAACTTCAAATGAGACTTAAATGTATAAGATTTAGTAAGAAGCTGGTACTAAGTGATGTTATTATTGCTCTTCAGTCATATATTTAAAGAATGGCAGAAGGAATTAACTGCTGACTAATAGCTAATATTATTTGTATCCTGATTACATAGCGGTTTGCAGTAATGAGAGCAGGGTTCTCTGGAAGTAGACTGATTTTTGCATGTCTGTACTCAGTGTTGCTGTTGTATAGGACTTAACAGTATTGTCATAGACTTCTAATGAGGAAGCATCTATTGCAATGTTGAGAATATCTTTGCTTTTAGGACAATTTAAAGGATAAATTGGTAGGTCAGGAGTTTAAAAAAAAAACTTGGAGTAAATTGGGCTAGTACTTCTACAGGGTGCTTGTCTTGCGACCAGTGTCATATTTTGTCTTGTATCTGTAGCATTCATCTATCAATATAATTGTCCTGCATTTGAATAAACAATTTTTCTAAGCTGGAGTTCTTTGTACTGATAGTGTTGTTGTTGCAACAGAGAACAGCAGCTGTGATAACATTTATATTGAACTGGAATTTGTTCCTAAATAAAATATGGTGTGTGTGTGTGTATGTAATTATTTTGACTGTTCAAGTGGGCCATGTCATGGAATTTAAAGCTGTAAACTTTTGAAACTGTAAGGTATAATAGAAAATAATGTTCTGAAGTGATAGGGATGAATCAGAGTGATCTTTGTCACCTTGCTGAGGTTGCATCCTCTATGCTTGGGTCATTTTGTTTGCTATGGTTTCTTCAGCAGCAGCTCTGATTAGTGAATGGAATATAGAAGAAAGATGAAATAACATTGATTCTTTGTATAAAGAGCAAAGCCTGCAATATTGAGAATTGGAACCAAGGTATAGAAAAATCTAATATTAGATCTAGTCTTATTTTTTATGGAAATGATATGGGTAAATAAATTATACCAACATCAAGAATTCTTTATATTTTGTTCTATAACCATTGTCAGAACACTGGTGTATCTGAAGTTGAATGAATGCAAGTTATACTGTGTTATTAGTCATAACACTTTGCAAGTTTGCTTAAGTTTACTCTTAATTGCAATAGGCCACACTTTATTTTAAATCACTTTCAAAGAGGAATATTGCACTTCTGATATAGCCTTGCAGTCTACCCTTCCAACCACCTTTGGTACAAATACCTTTCTGTTTGTGCTTATTTAATTTGTGAATTCTCTATAGTAAAGCTTCTTCGACAGTTTTGGGAAGACTGCAAAATTATGACCATGATTTTGATGATGTTTAAGGAGTTCTGGTCCTCAGAAGATGAGTGATTGTCAGACACTGCATCTGCATTCTGCCTAAGTATTAGCCCAACATAAAATGTGCCATGAACACTTTTTTAAAATTGTAAAGTCGTCTTAGGATACTAGTAAAGACAAAACTGGAATTGTCTAGAGTTAGAATATCAAGCAACTTCCCTGCAAATTGTCATCTTTTGCAAGTTTGATTGTCTTAAACATTGTAGCTTTAAGAATTTGTAAAGTTAATTCTCTTGCTGTATCTTTTAATACAATTTCTAAATGAAACCAGGTAAGTGATAATTGTATTTGTTTTTTCTATAGATAAATTGTGTGGATTTCTCATTATTTTCCATCCTTCTCCATACTTAGTCTTGTTTTTCATTGTTATTTTACATGCTAAATTTATTGCATCTGCACTTGGCAGGACTGCGTCTTTCACTCAAGTAATGAGGCAGGAGAATGATTCTTCATTTAAAATCATATTTACTGATTCCATTATTGAGGCTGTTGTATTTCAATTGTAAACATTGAGGCCAATGACAAGGCTATCAAGTTAATTGGGATACAAATTAAAGCCCTCTAATGATGGAGTATCAAAGCTAACTTATTAAGAGGCTTTAGTTGCATCTCTAATAACAAGTATTGTAGCTGCAGAGGAATAGTTTTGTAGAACAAAGCAGATGATGCTGAACATGCAATATCCATGCTATTTAAACACAGGAAATACTTCAAGATTATCCTAGAGCTAACGTGCCCTGAATATTGCTAGGGGTGTGCAGTGCATTAGGGACCTTGCACTTAGTGTAGTCGGTCATTGCTAGGTGTATGTGCATGAATGATTGGAGGAAGGGGTTTGTTCTGCAGCTGTTGGATTCTCTATTTCTTGCTTGAAATGTGTTGTTTTCACACCTTCAAATCATCACATTCAACATGACAGTTGCATCTTATAAGCAAGCAATACTTTGAATGTGGGTAAATTACATTTTACATAATGAAAAATCTGAGGAAACACTTTTCAGGGAAGAAAAAAAGACTACTAAACCAGGTAGTTTACCCTAGCCAGCATGCACAATCAGTGTTTTTAAGAGATTATCAAGGTTAGCTAACAGGTAGATAAAATTTACATTTAGAGCGTCTTGTATAATACAGAATCATAGCAGCGAAACACCATTTAGCTTTTTTCTATTTTCTTAGTTTTCTTCTATAGATGCTGATAACATGATCACAAATACTTCTTGAGAATACCAGGTAAGTGTAGCATCTCAATTAGGATGAATTCAAATGTTTGTAAAGTTTTCATCTTAATACATGCTTTCGGGGATGATTGAAATCAAGTTTTTATGTATTTCACCATATATATTTGGATATTGAACACATGCTCTGTGCTTCCTGTAGAAATGTGACTGCTTGTAAGTGACTGGTATGGCAGACTAATGTGCCAAGCTGCTTTTCTATCTGAAGCTTTTGTGCTTAAAACTGTGCTAAAATCTTGGAAATTGGGCCCTATGTTTCATAGCAACTGATTTAGGGGGAAAGAGATTTGCAGCTTGTGCCAAAGATTTATGAAATACTAAACACTTGACAAGTATAAGAATATATAGAACTGGGTTTCTAAACCTTCAAGTTTTTTTCATAAAAATGCCTATTTGCCTTTGATGCCAATAACATACTGTCTTTGGTGTGTCAAAGCAATATTTAAATGGTGACATTACAGAGCTTGTTTAAGACCAGCTTGTGAAATCATTATATAGGGACTGTGTTAACACTATCACTGTCCTATTACAGAAGTGAAACTATAGGCATAACATAGACTTGGGCAATCTGATGTCTAGAAGTCTGTTTTGGTCCATGCAAGTGTTATCCTACCCGAGATAAAAGTAATTTTGCTGATACTGGTCAGAAAATGATCTGTTTCTAGAGATTCTCAAAAGTTTCCTAATTGCTAGATCAGTTCTCTATTAGAGTTGTCTGGTAGAAGTATATTTGGAACGAGAAGGGAATGAGCAGTGTTCTTGGTAAATGGAATAGCAGTTCTGTCTGGGTTTCCAATGTGAAAGTCAATGGATGAGCTTTAATTAAAGCTAAGCTTTAAGTGCTGAGATGTAAGTGTGTGGATGCATGGTGTTGCCATAACTTGGTGGGAGGGAAAAAAAGCTGCTGTCTATACTGTATTTCAAAGACTCTCTAAACTCTGATCTTTTAATATTGCCCTCAGTTCTCTGCAAAAAAATTTTAATCCATGTCTACTGAAGTGAGGAATTGCTGTCACTTGAGTGAGCTGCTTGGTGAGCTCAGACGCTTCAGATGATAGTAGTTTGCTAAATAGTCCAAATTGCTGCAGATCTAAAACCATTTACCATCTATGAAGCATTACTGTCAAGTTCAGTACTTAATAGCTCACTTGCTTGACTCTGAATGTAATCATAATTTTAAACTAAATTTTAAATGTAAATAGCTTCCTAATATTCAGATATGGACTATCTGCTTGGTTTGCACTTAATAAAAGAACTTTTGTTGTGCTCAGTGTGGATTGGTCTGCTCTGACTGTTATTGTGTTACTAGTTGCTCTAAGATCTAGGCAGTTGAAGTATGAATGTCCTAGCTTAATCACATTGTCAGATATGTCAATGTCAAAATGATTCAATATGGTCTTCATCAGCATGTATATATAAACTTATATGTATTTGCACATATTGTATCTATTAAATTGATAGTGTGCATAGCCTCTGGTGCGCATGGGTTTGATACAAGTTCTTGTGCTTTCCTTTTGCGCTCAACTCTATGCATGCTTTCTATAGATCATGCTTTTCATAATATGAGCTAGTGGTGTTTTCAAAGACTTCAACTAAGAAAGATAAGCCCTGAAGAACACAACGGAAAAATTGTATGGCGGTATATGCAAACAGCACATCTTAAACATGCATGTCTATTTTTGTTTAGAAGAAATGAGTTTTTTGAAAACTATCTAGACTGTAAACCAGTGTAGACATCTGTGCATTACGAAGTTTCTTGGAACTATCAATTAAACATAGGATGACAGACGACAGCTTCAAGAACTAAAGCATGCCCCAAAAAGTGGTTTTATAGTTAAGTTGGAAAGTATCTTTTCATAAAGGCTTAATAGAAATGGTTTTGTCTAAAATGAAATTATGAAGCAACCTGTAAACGTAGTGCAAATGCAGAAAGACACAAAGGGCTTGAGTTTGAGAAACAGAAAAGTCACTAAATAGCACCAGTAGTGCTCATGAATGTGGATTGTAATGCTTAATGGTTCTCAGCAGCTCAGTTTAAGAAAAGTATTTTTAAAACTCACACTTTAATATCCCAGATAGTCTGATTTTTTTTCTCTAAAATTTTCCATTTGCTGTTTCAAGCCAATATACTTAACTGATGCATTTGTCAATGATGCTTTCATGTTAAAGATTGGAAAGGAATAATATTTTGCAGGCTTCTATTAAGCAAGAAAGAACCTGTTGGGAAAGCTCTGATGAAAAGAATGTGCTGCTTTCAGTGCATTGTGAATGACTGGATTCAGATTACTTCACTACTAGCATGTTGCAAAGGTAGAGTGCTGATGAATACGACTTCCACAATAGAAGATACTTTGTGCTAAAGTAAACTGATCTCCTCCAGCTTCTATTAGACTAGTCCACTGACAGAAATGGTGGGAACTGGCTTACATTCAGGATTTTGTTCTGACCTATTCATATTTTGTGAAAAGAGATGGATTGAACAAAACTTTTCTTTTATATGAAATATAATATTTTATGCAGAATGTATGAACCTGAATAAAGATATATTCAATTTGAGATTATTGCAGATACGTGTGCTTCTGACTGTTGTAACCACCTTTCTAGCATTTGGGTATTCAGAGAAATGATCTAGCTTCGCATACTAACTGAAAACTAGAAGTAGTTTCTATAGCATCTCTGCTGTGCTTTATTGATAGAACCAGATTTCATCTAATCCCTGAAATGATAATCTGTAAGAATTAGTTTATTTGCATTAACACTTGTGTTTCTGGAGCTCTTTTTTCCTGTGTAACCTTTTTTAATGCAGCAGTGCTTCAGTTAAGACATGCTGCTAAGTTATCTTAACATGATGGGAAGAACTGCTAACTGCAACAATTATTGATTTGCACAAAGGCAATTAACAGATGAAATTTTACAGCCTGGACTGGAAAATAAATTGTTGATGCTGAGACTCTTACTATATCAGCTAGTGCTACTGGCATCTGTTTGAGATGTGCTAGATATTTTTGTTGAACTATATCTCAAATGATTTCAAATATTCTTTTCATCTAGCTATACCAGGCAAATGTCATTATGCCAGTTACTTAGACTAATTGGCAGTTTTCTGTGATATTTCTGTACTGTCTGCTAAATTGTTGTATCTAAAACTGATGGATTTTTTGAGTGAAAAGCACTAAAAACCTCCTATTTGACACTCCTAAAGGAAAAATGAAATTTTAAGCTTATCTTAGTTTTGCAGCTAACTTTGGAATAATAATCTTGAAGTCAGATGATATATAGAATACTTATTTACTACATGAACTATTTTTTCTAAGTTCTTTTAGACATTTGAAGTGCTTCATTGCTATCCTAAATGTTAAATGTATGAAGCTACCTCTGTCCTCAAAGAAACATGTTGTCAAACTTTACTAAAAGCATTCTTATTTTCTCATTTGGAGCAGAATGAGAGGCTAAGAAGGCTTCTGTGGTCTGATTCATCTTTGGCTAGACTTGCATAGTGAAGGTAGTTTGCCATATATTCTACCAAAGCATCTTTCTGTAGACTTAGCATCCATGGAGTGAATTTTGGAAGGAGGGGAAGTAGAATTAACTTTCTGCTTAATTTAAACATTCTTTGTTCAAAGTTGCATTTTCTTCATGTTTTACGTAGCACTAAGCAAATTGTAATCCATTAATAGCTATAAAGGAAAATGTAGCATTAGTAGGTTGCTTTAGTAGCCCTAGGTAGTAATCTTCTCTTAAAGATTTGTACTTATGAGTGACTGCAGTCACAATGTGTTATGTTGCTTTTAAGGCTTTCATTAGTCTATTATCAATGTCTTTGCTTGTCCTGTGACCTTGCTTATCCTTGAATGAACTTGGCTTATGACCCTGCCTTATATTACAGTGAGCATGTTTTTAATTATGACTGCCAGCTTCCTTTGACCTTCACATTACTGGGGTCTGGAATATTTTCCTGCTGTGTTTTTGAACAGCACTTGCAAAGCCTTTTTATTAGATTTTGCTCTTGCAAACTTATTTTTAGCCTCTCCAACCAGTCTGTGTGTGTGTATAAAAGACCAAAGTTTGTCCTGCCTTTACTGGAACCTTACCTGTGAAATAGTTTTTCTGCCTATTACCTGAGCTCCAGGTATCATTAAGACTTAGTTTCCATCCAGCTGATCCATTATAAGTATTTCCAGTTAAAAACAAAGGGCTAAATTTTGATTGTTTTTTGAAAAGGATACCTTTAATGTTTTTTGTGCATGCATTTTCATGGAGGGGAAGAATAACAACTGTTTTTCCTTTTGTTATAAATCAATGGAGCAGTGAACTCCTGTGACTCAAAACAGCATGATACTCAAAATGTTAGCTTAAGAGCCCTGAAAGATTAGTCTCCAGTGTTGTAACAAAGTCTGCAAGGCTCTCAGCTTTGGTTGGGAGTCTAAAAGTTGATCTGGAATTTCTCAATGAGCAGATGGGAGGAATGTAAGTGCTACTGCTGGCTGTTGTGGCTGTGTTCCTCAGCTCTCCATAGAATACTGGACACATTTCCCCCAAGATCTTCCTGTGGCTTTGGAAAGTTTGTCAAAATGAGACTGTCTATTTTTCTCGTTTTTAAAAAAAAAAAACTTGTGACTTTGCTTCCTGGTTCATGGTGTTTGTCATTATGAAAAGCTATCTCACTGAATTCCAAGGAAGATTGCTTATATTCATTAATTGGTTCATCTTCAGTATTTCAGTGGCAAGTACTTTGACAGTGTTTTGTTTTACACAAATGTCATGACTTGTAACTTCTAGATGCTGTCCAGAACTTAGTCCTATATTCAGGTGTGTAACTCCTTTAGCTTCTTTCAGAAAGGTAATACCGACTTCTGAGTTATACTTTTGACTTACCCAGATATTTCTGCACAGCAGTATGCATTTAAAATTAAGCCTTTGCTGTGTTTTTGCAAAAGCCTCCTTTTCCCTGTGTTGCTCTAAGAAATTACACTAATCAAAAGGCTTGAAGGTTTATATATGAAAGTTTGTCACAGAAAAATGTATTTTTGCTACAAGTGAGATGTAATGTTTCCTTCTAAATTATGAAAGCTACCTACCAACTCAGAGCTCAGAACATATGAAAGGCAGTCTGACAGGAAAGCATTGTAGTTCCCTGAGTTGATTCTTCAGAGACAGTATATTTAAAGGTGCAGGTTTAAAAACAGAATTTAGACACCATTAAGAATCTTGCTCTGATGGAGAACTTAAGTACTCTCTAAGGAACAATCTTTGGAGAGAATATTTTTCTTAAATTATAGATCTTCTGTTGCTTTATTGGGAACTTAACATTTTGAGCTAGATTTTTAACATGAATACATCTTGCAGATCTGTTTGGATATAATGTTGCTGTAACACAGATGGGGTTAGTTGAGATTTTAAAGCATAATGCTGCTAAAAGCAATTAGGTAACTTGAATTATTGAATGATTTTGATATCCGTAGAAATCTGCAGTAAATTCCACTGTTTAATAAACAGTGGGTGGAAGTATGTTCTTGAATATATTGACCCAGCTGTTAGTTTGTATGGAAATTTGAAGGAAGAAAATAATCCTATTATCCTGCAGCTTCATTGAAACGGTTCACTTTGAAGAGCAAGATGACGAAATTAAAAATACATGCTTCTTTACAGGCTATATCCCAGCCACCAGTGTTGGTAGAAGGAATATAAGCTTTGCAGAAGGAAAACAGCTGCTTGTAGCCTAGGTATATGCTATGACTACTGACCCTGAATTGCTGAATTTTCTGGGGAGTTGACATGTTGTGAAACATAAGGTAAGTGTTTTTTGTGCATACTTGAGTGGTTTGTCTGTTGTATGCAAAAAGTAGTTTTGCTAACTTAAGAAGAATAATTTGAATTATGCTTCTGTGTCAAGGAAGCAGTTACTGCTTTGCAGTCTAAGGCTGTTTGGGTGTTACTGCAGGAACTTGGTGAGAAAAGCCTTGTGGAGCCAGGGAAAAAGGAAGACTCCCTTAGTCTGAAACAAGTTGCAGGGTAGTCACAACTTTCCATATGTAAGAGTGATTGAAAGAGTATTTGCTGTTTCATTTCTCCTGTCTCTGCCTAACTAGAGAATGAAGGTAGACATTTGTACAAAGCACAATTGTGTGGCGTGCCAATAGAGGCACATCATGGTCTAGCTCATAAGGATAGATAAAACCCTTAGCAGTGTAGTTAAAATGCTTTTGCATGTTTTTTCTAGTTTGACAAGAATCGCAAAATTCATAAAGTTTGAACAGACTTCGCAGATATGAATTAAAGAAATGAAAGTAGTCTTGGAAAAAAAATGCAGTTCTTTAACTGGACCTAATCCCTCATGAGTTCAAGGCTTATTTCCCATGGCCCAATGCAAGCAATGCATTGAATTAGTTATTGTGGCTCTCAAATCTCTTAAAGCAGAAATGGAACTAAAAATGCTGCATGCTTTCCTAGACAATATTATCTGTTCCTAGCAGGTCTACAAGCCTATTAACTGTATAAAATGCTCAATGATGTATCCTGTGTGTCATTCTGTACATAATGGTGTAAGAGCATGAAGCTTAAATGCTGTAAAACTAGAGACTTGTGCTGCACTGGATCTCAAGCACTCCTTAAGACAAAGTCACAATACTTGAACCTTGGTTTTGAATAACCAAGGCCTTTTGCCATATTGCCTTAATTTCAATTGTCCTGAAATTTTGTGTTGTGTTAAAGAGTACCTGCTAGTCTGAAGGGTGTGTATTAGGTGCTACAGACTTTGATGCTCTTAAAAGACATGAAGGTGATCAGGCTCAAGCTTTAAGTCAGAACTGGAGTTTTTTGTTTATCTGCAGCATTCTTAATGTTGTTCTTGCCACACTGGTATGTGGAATGGGAACATGATTTAAAAGCCAGTAGCTGTCCATTCCTGCTAATATCCTCTGAAATTGGAAATTTAACTTAACTGAAGCTGTTACTGCTTTTTTTGAACTCCTCAGACATCCTCATTCAATATTTAATATTGTGCTGTGCTTCAGAGAAGCTCTTTTGGATTTGGAGAGACTTGCACATTCCAGTGTTTAGCAGTGGTGTCTGTCAAGTGCCCTGATGCCCAGTGAAACCTGTAATGAACTGTACATAGCATAGCTGAGCTCCATAGGAAGGGAATTCATAAAACTGAGAATGCTAAATAGGAATCATGTTACAAACCTGAACTCATAAGAAAGGTCTATAAAAATGCTGCACTGGATTTTAGGACTTCAAGATTAATTTTTAAAGATTCAGTCATTTGCATGTACCGTTAATGAGGAGGCAAAATCTCAAATTTACAAATATTAATCATTGGGTTGGGAAGAGCCCAACTTTATGGGATTCTGACTTTATTCTTTCTGTCTCTGAGATTGTCAGAACAAACTCTGTGGTATGTTTTTTCAAATGCATGGCTATATAATTTGTAGAATAAAGTGCTATATGCTGTTTCATATAATCTGTGAATTCAATGTATTGTTAGGTTTCTTCATCTGAGGATACTATTGCCCTCTTTATTCTCAATATGCTTGATCCTGGCGCAAATTCAGATGTTGCCATTTGAATTATTCATCTGTCCTTCAGCACTTGACAGAGGGCTCAATTGCCTGCAATCATAAAAGGTGTGGAATAATGCCAGGGAAAGGGGAAAAAATCTTTTCAAAAGGATTAGCATGTTTAATTCTGTTTAATATAGCAACTGCTTGTTTTTCCCTTAAGCTTATTTTTGAACCAATTCAGAAATCAAAATTAATTATATATTAATTCATTAAAATTACATTTGAAAAAGGTTATGGTCTGCAGTTAAGATAAGCAAGTTGCTTGTTAATGAGAAACTAAATTAGCAGATATCACTACTTTGAAGGAAACTTGAAATACCTAAGGTTTCTACAGCTCTTTTCCCAAACAATACAGCAGTGGTTTATGTATTACATGAAAGATTATAAAGGCTTATGAAGCTTTGATATTTTTCTGCAATGTGCCCATCCTGCAAATGTTCAACATCTGGGATACTTCCTGTGTATGATGCTCTTTTATTCATTAAACTATAAAGAGTCCCTTGTTTTTTTTAAGGACTTCTCTTTTGAGTTTTCTAGTGTTGGGAGCTACCTTTCATTTTGTTCAGAACTGACAGTATTCAGATTTTTGCTCAGTTCTGTAGTTTGTATAGAAGCTTAGAAACATACTAGGAAGAATCCTAAATGGTTTTGTGGAACTGTTTTGAAGGCTGCATTTAGAGATGTTTAGTTTAGCTGGTTTCAAGCTTATACTTTCTTTTTTATATTTTTAGTTAAAAGCTTTCAGGTAGTTCAAGATTCCAAGTATGTGATTGCAGCTAAATGCAACTTAGGATGCTTTCTAAGTCTGTGAGGGGAAAAAAGATGGCTGGAAAGAGCTGGTAGCAGTGATTGGTCTTAAGCAAATCCATAGGATTCGGTCTAATATCTCATAAATGTTTAGAAAAAATGCTTGAGTTGCCAATGTTGGAGTTATTCTTGTGCTGCTGCTAGGGATTCCTTAGACAACATCTATTTCCAAGCTGGCTTATCACTCTGCAAAGTACTTGCCATGGGAACTGAATTTATATGACTAATTTTAGATGAATTAAGCTGTTGAGTGAAAGCATCTGGTTAACCTGGTGTCTTGTGTTTCAGCTCACTATAGCAGTTGTCACAAGATGCTGATGAAGCCTAAATTTTTCTCTAAAGAGATGACATGCAGTGCCAGTTGACACATGTTTTGTAGCATCAATGAGGTAAGCAGATTTAAGCAAGTGAAACTAACTCAGTTGTCTTAGAGGTCACCCAGCTCTCCTCAGCTTGAAGCTTGAGATGAAAACTTCAGGCTGGCTTGCAGTGTGTAGTCTAAACCTTTTCTCATAAGAATAAGTGATGCCAGGCAGTGAAAGAATCAGGATTTTTTGTCAAGATCAGAGAATTGTTATGAGACCACCCTGGTTTTGTGAATCTCTTTTTAAGGTGCTTCATCTGGCCTGTGTATTGTATAGATTGTATTAGCAGCAAAATCATAGCTATTAAGTCCTACAGTTACAACCATGCTGGTGACTACCTTCTGTGAAGCCTGGATTAAGTTTGCCTTTGTTCTTGGAACTGCTTCTGCATCGATGTTGCATTTCTGAGCATGATGCTCATGAACTGCTCTAGCCAGGAATGCTGCTTTGCCAAGTGTAGTGATAAAATTCCTGGAAAAGATGCCTGTGTGTTTAATGGATGTAGATTACCACAAATAAACAAGAATTCATAGGCCATCTAACATTGGTCCAAGTTAGACTTGAATCGAGTTACCCAGGTCGTATGAAATTGCTTCATGGAAGTGGGGTGCTTCAAATAGTGCAGGCAAGCTAGTGCAGCAATGTTATGCGAAAAGAAAAGGTGTTCAAAGGTCTCATGACAGTAGCATGCATCCTACATAGTCAAATTGTAGTTCTACAAAGTTGCTGAATACTTACACCTGTTAAATTACCTCAGCTCCTATTCCTTTTTTTCTCCTCAATTTCTTTTCTGTCCTTTTGGGTATAGAAGATATTTGTTACCTAAAATATCTGAATAGGATGGTACTACCTGGAGCAAGAGATACTGTATTTGTACAAGTCAACGCTTGAGTACAAAGTATGGATTTTCATACACTTAACATTTGTATTTGTGTGTTGGTGTATGTTTTTCTCCAGTTACAGTTGAGCCACAAGTGCTGTGAGGGACCGAGTTTTCCTCGTTTTGTCAATCATTAACATATTTAACTGCAGTAACACTGTGTCAACTCTGCTAGTTTAAATTGTACCTTTCGTGACACTTTTCACTGAGACAAAAGGTGAATGATTGCTCCATCGAAGGACAATGATTTTGTACAGGTAAGAATTTGGAACAGTATGTATCCTATAGGCTGTTTTTTGTGATCATGAAAGCCTCTGACCAGAAGCCTAGTTGCAAAGCCATTAGCCCTTTGCAATTTAGAAAACAAACTTAAAGGTTAAAAAGTTGGAAAAGATCCAACATAAAAAAACTTGTAATATTTCTTGTACAAGCAATTTTCAAAGCTCTCATTGGTAGAATCATGGCTGTTACGAAGCATGAGTACTTGGGGAGTGCTTACCAGTGTGTCTGTCATCTAAAACACTATTATGGGAGGTTAGCAGAAGTCTGTGTTTAGGGATCTTTAGGAGAATTAGATTCTGTCTGGAAAAAGATAGACTACTTTCTAAATATGTTCTTGGATTGCATCAGCTTTCAGTTATGCTAAGGCTTTTTATAGCTTGACTAGTGCAAATGATCTCATTCTCCTTACCTGATAATAAAGGAATCCCTTGATTAACTTGACTGGCAGCTGACAGTATGATATGGTGGTAAAAATTAACAGGAAGCTGCCTCTTTGCCTTATAGACTGAATTAGATTAGAATGGTGATGTGTTTTTAAAAGACTAGAGGCTTTGTGCATCCTAGAAAAGAAAATGCAGGGTTTTTCTGTAACATTGAAAAAATTAGACAGGGCCAATACGGGGAGATGCCCCAGAATGCTGAGAGCATTGACTGTGTTCCACAGAGTAGAGGTATGGAAAGCCCCCCTAGATCTTAGTTCTGTGTGTGCTGCAAACTTTAGAGGCTGTATGAGCATAAGCACAGTAATACAATTTAAGTGTCAAAAATATGAAATTATTGCATTGAATTTTCAGTTGAATTGTTCAAGATATTATAGGAAGATCTAGCTGTGCATTTAATGAGCTTTTTGAACTCTGAATCAATCCTTGTTTGCATATCAATTCACTGCAGAAGCACCCCCCAAAGTCAGCAGGGACTTAGTCACTGTTCAGTTAGTTCCAATAACTGGTGGAAGAGAACTTCAGAGCATCAACTATTGAGCACCAGATAATGTTCACTTTGAGTCTGAGCTATAGGGTGTAGTGATTTAAATCACTTGAGGTTAAATCTTTCTGAAGATAACTTCTCTTCGTACGGCTTTTTTATGCAGTCCACTAGCTACCCAGTTAAGGCTCCTAGCTACAACTTAACCAAATGCTGGTGCTAATTTTGGCATCTCCTGTAGGTGGAAACACTAGCACCACAACAGAGTTGTCTGTTTTCTTCTAAAACATGCTTTTAGCCAGCTGCAGTATTTCTATGGATAATAAGAAATAAGCTGGTGAGTCTCAGATGTATGTATCACTTGTGGGCTTGCAGTGGCTGTGAAGCCATTGACAAAGTGTAAAATAGTAGCTTCTCATTTTAAAAAAGGGAGTCTTCACTTCTGCTTGGGATGTGCCTGTTGAGATTAACTTGAAGTGTGACATGGTTGATCAAAAAAAGCTAGGCTTCTGATTTTTTTTTTCTTAGTATTCTGAAGAATACTGAAGACAATTCTACAGTTGACTTGGTGTTTTGGGGGTACAAATATGAACATAAGGTGCCTTATTTTTGAATATAGCATTTTTGCTGCTTGAGCTAGAAGTAAAAAATTGACTGCAGGAGAATTTCAAGAGGAGAAATTGGGAAGGTATTGTCCATAAGGATACTAATTCATTTGTTTGAGCTGCTTATCAATTTAATCCCAAGATAATAATGTATAAAATGATTGCTTATTTAATACCTGTAATATCTATAACCTATAATTTTTAGTTTTAAAAGCAGAACAAATGTTCTCTAGATTAGGGAATGAAGTAGAGCAAACTAAGGATCTCCTTATCTGGCATAGCTGGGTCCAGACTTGCATATGAATGTTTGCAGCAGCACTTCAGGAGCATTGGAAGCTGACTACATCGCAACCTGCTGAGTATTGCTGTGTTCCCATGTACATGATAGATATTTTTGACCCTCTGGCTGTCAATAAAGCCTGACTCTGCAGTTGCAAACATCTTAGCTAGCATGTACAGATAATGCTTTAGTTATGTCAATTGACAATTTAATATCACCTTGAGATTTGGTATCAGCATGAGTCATCTTTCCCCCTTTCATAATATTGATCCACCTTCTGTGGTTGGAACATGCCCTGCTATTTCTCTAGTTGTCCTTAAGTTCAAAAATCCTCGCTAATTTCCAGCTAAGCAAAACTTTAGAAGCTTCCAATATAAATGCTGACCAGAATGAAAATAACTTGCTTAGTGATCATATTTTTTTAAAAAAAATCTTTTCTTGCAAGTATTCTCTAAAAGAAACAATGAATATAGATTGGAAGGAGTAGTACTAAGGATCAAGAAGAAATTGTGTTTCAAAGCAATAGATCACCAATAGACATCATTTGAAGGACTTGAGACAGCGGTGGGGAAAAGAGCAGTGTATATGAAGCAGTACTTCAGAAAACTGTGGAACTCCAACTTTATCCTTTGTAATTCACTTATATTAGAGTGAGATCTGAATTGTCCTTGGCACCTACTCTTGTCTTGGATGTAACAAAGTTGTGAAAGATTAGTTTAGTTTCAAGTAAAATATGGACACATTGGACACGTCCCACCATCTGGTGATATATAGATGGTAAGCTCCGCAAGTCGCCACATTTGAATGACTTGGTGCTAATGTCAGCAGAGTTGTGTGGCCATTAAAGGTTTTGACAGGAACAGAGCAGTTGCTACTCAGATATCCTGGCTATAGTTTAGACTTTACTGTTTTTGAATTTCATACTGTATAAGTTATGGGAAAGTAAAATTGTTTTCAAACAAGAACTTAGAATCCTAAGTGCTCTTATTTGGGAGACAAATTGAAGCTTAAATTAATAAATTGACAATTAATGCTTATAAAAACTTGGTTTCAGTGTTTCAGTTGTAAGGAAAAGAAGGATTTTGATAATGTTTGTTCCTTCCTCTGCTCTGGTGAACTTGTTTGTATTCGCATGCCCAAACTATACTATTAGTATGTTCCAAACTATACCCTGAAATTAATTTCTAGTTGATTGGAAAGATAGGAAGCTGAAATTTAGAGAAGAAACTTTCTACTGGTTTCTGATTTGTTCTGATTTTAAAATTGTTCTATGATTCGTCTGTCCTATAATAGAGTATGATAGTAAATGACTGAATCATAGACAGGAAATCACTTTCATCTTTGAGAATTTGTAAGTCTTATTAGAGCCCTAATAAGTACAGTGCAATTATCTAAGTTATCTTTTGGCGAAATTGAGTCTACCTGAAAGATGATCAGTTCTCTAGAAAACCTATGTTTGATTACAAATACAGTGCAAGAAGTGTAGTACAACTAATCTGCATATTACGTGTTGAATATAAACCTGGATTTATTTGGTAAGCCTCAAGTGAATGTAAAGAACTGTTGCAGGAAGGGTATGTTTGAGGCAAGCAGCTTTGGCTGTTAACTAACCTGCCAAAAGGAGATAGTCAAAGTATCTGCTGTGTGGACTTGAGGGGAAGGACCAAATTAGTCTTAGTACAATGGGATATTATACTTGGGGATTGTTTGGGGAAATAGGCAGGCTAATGGTGAAAGACTCAGGTTCCCACTGAGCCCTGTAGTCAGTCCTGCCAGCTTGTCTGTGTTTGCCTCTATTTTAAAGTTGGTGCTACTGTCTTTGAAAATGTGAAGCAGCACAGATAAGTATTATTCACTTCATTGTGTGGATATCTGGTTTAATTGATTTCTTTTTAGATTTCTCGAGCTGTGTATTGACTGTTTCTGGCTGGCTTTAAGAGGCTGAATGGAGCCTCTTATTGAGGCTTATATTTAACTGCAGACACTGATCTGAAAATGATGTCTTAAAACTAGAAGTATAATCCAGAGGCATTCATATGGTGAATGTTTTCACATGCAGTAAAGCCTTTAGTCATCTTGTGAAAAATTATAATAAAAGTATAATAAAATCTTTTCAGTTGAGTATAACTGATGGGTTGTACACTTAGTTGCTTTTGCATGTGAAAAATGCCAGAGGAACCTTGTATCTTCTGACTGTTGCAATCTTCCTCATCATACTCTTGCTATGAAACTTAGTCTAGCTCTTCTGTTTGTTTTTTGGTGCAGGGAAGTGCAGAAAAGTGCAGTGAATTCCAGAAGTCCAGAA
>JAUBOD010000750.1:3369030-3399943 GCA_032353885.1 Nothura maculosa
CTTTCTTTATGGAATCTGTGGCTTGATCCTTTATGGAAAGGCAGTGAGTGGGTCTCAGAAGGGAATTCCCTTTTTGTTTAAAGCGCAGCAAACTTGATGAGTGACACAAGATAAATATTTTTCTTGAAGCCCTAAGTATTGTGGTGGGAAATGAATTATCAAACTAGATGTCAGATCTCAGTTCGTTCAGCAGTGATTATAATTCAAAATGCCAGTCTTGGCAAAATCTCAATAAGTATTAAATCACCATTGTTTTCAGATAATATTGTTTTCAAAATTATATAATCCACTGTTTGCCATGTGTTTTGACACAACAATCTCTTTAGCATCTGTAGGTAGTTTTTGTCCAAAACTGAGATTATATCAAACTTAAAATGCATGTTTTATAAAAATAGGATAGTCTCAGAAGGAATTTAAAATTGCATCTGAATTTTGTTTTAGATATCAGCTTCAAAGGCAATGAAGATCAGGCCACCAAATCATCTTTTAAATACCTAGGCAGTAGTTGTCATTGTAGTTGTTTCAGCCTTAAAGGCATCTAATGTTATGCTGTCTAGTGTCTTACAATGTACCTTCTGCTTTGCAGTGTTTTCCCTTGCCAAGTCTTATTGCTGGCCAAGGCCTGCTTGTCCTTTAATCACTGTCATGACTGTGCTCCAGAGACGTGACAGACTATCAGAGGCTTTGTGCTGTTGGCTTTAAAAAAAAAAAAAAAAAAAAGCCCTGACCTTTCCTACAAATAATTAGTGTCAATTGTATTCCTCACCTACATTTTTTTCATCACTGTAGAAAAAGTTTGAACAACACAGGGCAAAGGATTCTCTTGCCTAATTTTGGTACTGAAGTATAAATTGGGAAATGAGCTAAGAATACTGTGAAGTGGTGTGGGGTAGATGTTGCCTTGCCTCAAGTGTATTGGCATATTTAAATACACTATTATGCTAGAGCAAATGTTGGAAAATATGCTGGAGTTGGGTTCCTAGACACTAACTGAAGAACTCTGAAGATCCCTGACATGTGCAAACATGCTTCTGAACCTGAACTTCAAACTGTTTCCATGAAGTTTGTTTTCATGATGACCAAAAGTAGTTGCTGTCCAAGATGTGAATTAAGGCACTTGTAGGTGAGAACCTGGCTTTTGATTTGGAATTCCTTTGGCTGTGTCTCTAGCCACAAGTCAGGATGAGATTGGGTATATGTGGTCATGCAAGGTGGATACGTAACTTGAATTTTTCTTCCAAGTAATTTTTATACTGTGGAAATTCTGGAGACTTGCTGTGTTTCAGATGCAGCATGATGCAGTGCAGAAATGTCAACTACTTTGAATATGAAAGCCACCTACAGAGTTTAGGTGCTTAAATTACAAGTTTGTTGCTTCAAAAGTTGATAGGTGAATTAAATACAGGACTTGACCTTTTATGGGGAGGCATCCAAGTGGATATTAAGAGTTGTGGCTGTATGCCTGTCACTTTGGGTTTGGTCTCAAATAGGCTGGTGTTAAGACCTTGTTCCAGCAGAATTACTGTTTCTGTCCTATCAGTGCTGAGCTTTTTCAGTACCAACTGTACTTCTATAATGGCTATTGTCTACCTTAAATTTAGTAAGCATAAAATGTCTTTTTTCTTTTTGTCTTTCTGAAAAGGCCAGAATTCTATGGAATCTCTCAGCTACATAGCTGAGGAGGTAAGAAGGTAAGCATTGCAAAACCAGCTGGGTCATCTTTGGCTTGGAGTAAGGTATGATGCTTCTAGATCATTGATTCCTGTCTTTTCTTGGGTTGTTTAGGTCATATTCTGCCTGAGGGAGATACGTTCATGGTGAGTGCAGCGGAACTGCATCACTGAGCAGCACAATGTTCATCTTGGGTCAGCCAATGTGCCATGCATTGTGTTAAAAGGCAGGGTGCCTTGTATCAAGAGTATTTCTTATGGTTATTTTTTTGTTTCACTCTGTTAGCAGAGTCAAAATTGCTCAACAAATGAACATAGTAATTGAGCTACTATGCTAGCTCATGAGCCTAAAGCTTAGTCCTTCAGTTGACATACACTATCTGCTTTTAATCTACATTTGGTGCTATCCTTTACAATCCTTAGGCTGTTTTTCCTTGCTTTGAAGTGCTTTAGTTACTATGGAAACATTAGTGAAATGAGCTTCCACATCTTGAATACATTGAAGACACTTTTCTTCCTTCTGTGTGTGAATACAGTAGCTCTTTTCCTCCCACACTGTTGAATCAGCATCTCACTCCAGAATGTGGTACTGAGCAAACTCGTTCCTGTTACCTCCTTAAAGTTGAATGCTAAATTGTTATAGTATTTGAGCATCTTGGTACTGGAGACTGACATTGCTCCAATGGGAGAAGGAGTGTCCAATTAAGCTTAAGCCCAACTGTGGCTACAGCAGGAAAGAGTTCAAGCCTTGTCATAAGCTGAATCTCTCTGGTAGAGGACATACATAGGAGGTAGGATGAGATTCCTGGTGTGTCAAGGTATACTCCATAGAAATAAGCTACCAAAAAACTGCAAATTTGTAATCCCTAAACCAAGGTAGCCACTGTTAATAGTAGTTGAAGCAAGTCAGGAGTGCTTGGGCATTGTTTTGCTTTCTAGCACAAAAGGAGAAATGACTCTTTATGTAAAGAATGCTGCGGATAAGCTGGTGGGTACCTTATCAATGTGGCAGTTGTAGCAATGCCAGCCAGACGTGATAGTGTGACTTAGTCTGCTGTGGTATTTATACTTTGACAAGGTGTTTTGAGATGGATTTGTGACCTCATCTGGCATAAAAAGGTGCTGCCGTGTTCTCAGAGTTGATATAAAAATAAAATCCCCCTTTTAAAATAAACTTATTTTAAAACTTCACACCTTCAAAGAAATTTAGAAAATGTGCCTTATTAGCTTTATCATACCTATTTGTTAGATATGCTTGCTCTTCTGTGTTGTCCACATCTTGCTGCTTTTAACAAAGCAGCAAGGCATCGCTAGCGGTATTTCTTCCACAAGCTATTGAACTTAGATTTTGAATAATTATTTTTCAAGGACAACTCTACAGCAAGCTTGTCTGGGCTGGGGAAAAAATCCTCAGTGCAAGCTGTATGAATTCTCTGCAAGCAGGGGCAAACTTACATGAGCTCTAAAGAGTCACAGGTACGCAGGACTGGCCCAGCAAGCTTTCTGTCACTTGAGCCAGTCTAATCAGGCAAAACCAAAGTTTCTAAGTTGAGCTCCATAAGCATGGCTGTGTGTCTAGGGAAATGTTCTCTATTTTTAGTCAACTGGCTATCATCTGGCTCTTAGCATTATGTAATGCTAAAAATATGGAGAGGAGGCTGGGAAAAGATTGGAGATGCTGTTGCATTAATTTATTTTTTCTAAGCATTTTCAACCAAAACTAGATTGGTCAGAGTATTTAAGAAATAGATTGATAACCTGTTGGGCAGTGGTGCATGGAGAAGTAAAATGCAAGAACATACAGGTTTTAGAATTAAATAGATGCAAATGGATTGTTAAACACTAAGCAGTTTAGCTATTCCTGAATTTGTCTGCCCAGAAAGTGGAAGGTTTGAATCTTTAAGGCCTGTGTTCCAAGCAAGCCTGAAATAGGATGAATGAGAAGTTCTGAGTGTGTTGTTCTTGGTAAAAATATTTTGCTAAGAAATATCTTGGCAGCACTTGAAAATCTGTGTTCCTGTTCTCCTTTGCTAGCACCAAACTTGTTTCCACACCAAAGCCCTTTCCACTTCTCTCTATTGTTGCCCACTGCTAGATCAGAAGCTAAGGAGCAATTCTTACATAGAGCGTGACTGCAAGTCCAAATTACCTCAGTGTGAAGAGGGTATATAAAGGAAGGTATATAAAGCCAGGTAGCCAGGAAGCTTTGGAAAGGAACGTGCAGAGGAAAGACACTAACAGATTGCTAAATGGGGATAATGTCCTTGAACCTTTCTGGTAACTGCCATGAAGAGAGCTTGCAAATTTGCAGATGGGAATTAAGGAAGAGTAAGAAAGTCAAGGAGAAAAGTAAAAATGTTTTTTTCCTAAAACTGCTTTTATTCATCTGAACTGCAGTTTGTTTCTGCCTTGCTACTTTGGGTCATTAATTATCAGGTGAGTGCAAACTTAGTCTGCATAGAAGATGTCAGCAGGAATTTGATATTCACACATCTGAAATCAAGAATAAGCAAACAATTTAATCAGTCTGATTCTTATAACTAAGATATTCTTTTCCAGATGCTGGATTTTAAGACAGATTTTCAGTCTTATCCCCAGAGCAAGCATCAGAAGTCTCTTGTAGGAATTCAAGATCTAACCAGAGATAGTGCTCTTGCTCCAGCTTTTGAAGCCAGTGCTTTTATAGATTTCAGGGGATAGTTGCAGGTCTCCAGCAAGATGCTTTTAACTGGTAATGATGTTAGGCTCTTGTACTCCACTGGCTATACTGGCCAAAGTCTATGGTTTGACCTTCATGCTTCCTTGATATTGACTCAGCTAATCCTAATTGTTTTACAACTTGGGCTAAGTAGAAATCTCTACAAGGGATTGTGTGCCTGTCTAGCTGTAGTGGGGCAGCAGGTGCCCAGATACCATAGACAAGGGACTGTTCTACAGAGGAGTGTTGCATGTGATAAAACCTATTCATTTTTTTTCTGCAGTGACTATATGGCTTAACACTAGACTGTATTTATCTGGTTTAATGCCCACTAGCCACTAATGCTTTGGAGTTGTTTCCTAAGGCATGTTCAGCATCATTATTTGAATCTTATGCTTGCAGTTATTTGGCATTTTTTCCTGTCTCTGAGAATAGAATAAAAAGCATAAGTTATACTGAAAATAGCAGAACTTTTCTGCACAATCGACCAGAAACATAAGGAATAGAGATTGGTTTGGTGTCTGGGGAGTGGTTTGTGTTATGATTGTTACTTAAGATGCTTTTTTTTCAGCAAAGGATTTTAGCTATGACCCTGAGTTCTGCTTACCATGAATATAAGGAATTCCTAACAATGAATATCCATTATTGTGATGTCGATATCATATCCATGAGTTATCCATAATCTAGGCTTACCACTAAATGAGACATGAACTAAACTGTGCATTTTTTCAGAATATTCTTGCTTCTTCGCGGAAACTTAAACTTGAGCACCTAGGGATCCATTGCTTGAATGAAGGAACAAAGATTTCGGCTTGATGATGGGAAATGCTGGTTAGAAATGATCTTAAGAGCCTAATATTGATTTAATTTGAAATCTATTTTGGGTATGAATTCCTCCAGGTCTGTGGATTACTTAGCTCTTCAATAAAGCTGTCAGTATATGATGTGGTCAAGACTGGAGACATTTCAAGTAAAAATTTACTAAAGCTATTAATCATCTTGACAATATTTATTACATAAATGTGTGATATTTCAGTTGTTTTCCCTATCAATTCACTTGGATTACAATTCACATAATACTGATATTTTAGACAATGGGAGGATAACCTTTATTTTGAGACATTTTATTCACCTGAATAGAAGTTGTTCTTAATGTTGGCTGTTTTCTATTAAAACTAGACATTTAGAAAAATTCCTAAAGATCTCAAAACAACATGTGTTCATTCAGCAGTTGGCATAAATGATGTCAGCTCAAGATACTGTAAAAGACTGATGTTTTCTTGTTCCAAGTGGGTAAAGTGGCCTGGTAGATGTGGAACATGTTTATGAAACTAGTTAACCATGTGACTGAGGAAAAATTTCTTTTCTGCTATCTTTAATTTAGCTACTAGCAATCTGAAACTATTTCTACAAATAGCTAAGAACTAGCACAGAACTACGGTCGGATTTCATATTAGAAACAGTGAGGCTTTAACTGTTTCTTTTGTACTAAATGATATCTGAAAATAATTTCTACATATGGGATAGAAAATAGCATGAAAATTGCTCTAGAATTTCAATAGCTTCTTTAACGTTCCTTATTGAAACATGTAGTGATACTGCAGTGCCTAGAGTTATTAGGCTAGGACACTTTCATCTTTAATTACAAAAGGACTTCAGGGTTTTCTTTAATTTCCAAATATGTACTTTCAAAAGAATCAGAGCTGCTTGTCTCTTCTGTCATGGTTTTCTGCCACACACTGTGCCTGTTACTTGCTGTGAGCTGCTTGTTTTAAAGAGAAAATATATAAAAAGTGCATTTCCTGTGGAAAAACTTTACCAAATCTTTAGAAACAGATCTGTTGTGCTTTTGACATATCACATATAAAATCAGCTGCATAGGATTGTGTCTATTTAACAAACACTTGTACTTGCAAATACTTCAGTGTAGAACAATATACAGAGTGGTTATTGCTGAGGAACAGAAAATATAAAGCAGGAGTTGAAATTTGGCAGAGAGTTCAAATACCTGGAGAATCTATGAACAAGGTGGTTCCTGGATAAAATTAATTCTTGTAGTGTTTTAGTTCACTTTACTGCCAGTTACCTGTTATTAATATTGATGTTGGGAGTAAGGTAACCTGCAGTTTGCTTCTAGGCTTGTAGTCACCTTTGGAAGAATGCTAACTATTCTATGCCTCAGCTTACTCATCAGCAAATATGTCCTTCTGGTCAACTGTTGCTTTGCCTGACCTAATCAGTTTGACCAACCAAATGGAAAAAGTGCATTCACCTCAGGTTGGGAAGCTCAGCACTGCTTTGATAGATGGTGCTTTATTTGTGATTAGAGCACTTGAGTGTTTCTTTATGGAGCATTTTTCACTTTAATACAACATGAAGTGATTACACAAGTCAAAAGGTCAGAAAGATCTGTAATTATGTTAATGTTATTCAGGATGGCTGAGCAGTTGGTATTTTCTTATTTGGATAATCAATTATATCTAAGAATAATTACAGCAGTGCAGGAAATATAATGTTCTTAATTGCTACTTAGCTAGGATCTGATCTTTTGAAAATTATTGTCCTGAAATTGCAGTTGCCTTTCAAGTTGACTCCAGTTTGTTTTAAAAGAATTGCAGAATGCAATAAAGTTGCAGAAACTAAACGTCAAGTTTTATGGAAAATAAATATTCAAATTCTTGATGAATTGACTAAAAATTGTGAGAAACTAGTATTGCTTGAATGGAGGTATATAGTTGTGTGCTGTCAGACTAGTTTGAGATAGCTACGAATTTTGTCAAGGAAAAGAGAGTTCAATTAAATGGCAAGTATGTTGATAAATATATTAAGACTTAGAGATTTATCATTTCTGTGTCCAAAATGAGGACTGTCAGGAATGTTCTGGTAAGGTTTAATGAGTGCTGCTTTTCAGGTGTGAGGATTTGAGGTCAGAGCAACTGTCCCTCTAGCAGCTTTACAGTGAGATCTTGCTTGACTCAAGTGACTAGAGCTAGTCACAAGCTGGCATTGTTTGAATTAAAATGACTAGAACTTGAGCCAGAGTAGCAAGCTGTATTCTCCTTGGAGTCCTTAATCTAGCAGGCACGCAGTTATCTTTAAGCACGTAACTATTTTGTGACTATGCACCTGGCCCATGAATTTTTATGTGATGGGAGTGGAATTGCAACTGCTGCTTCCATTGCCTGACTCCGGACTTTCCCTAGACCAACAGACACAGTCCTGGCGGCCTGTCTGAAGTCAATGCAATTTGATGGCACCTGGACTTCTGCTCCTGGCTTGATGCTCCGATTTCCATGGATTTTTACCAGGAGGAAACTTCCTGCCTGGCTGCAGTGTGTTCAACAGAATTTTTGTTATTAGGACTTTTATGGAGCTTATAAAATCCTTATATTTGGTAAGAGCTGTAATCTTTACAAGGTCATCTCAAAGTTAGGTTTTCTCATAGTGTGCTTGGCCGGTTTGAACCGGAACTGTAACTTGTTCATGCATTCATTCTCTTCTAACTTTTGCCTATTTTATGGCACTGCAGAGAAGGCAAGATTGTCTGAGCATGTGTCTCAACTTATATGTGTACTGCAGGCAAAAGCTCTGTCTTTCTTACCTGGAGATACACCTACATTAGGAATGTATATCTAATCCTAAAGATTGAATTAAGAAGATGGATTCATTAAATGGATTTTTAAAGCAACTTCCTTTCTACCAAGTTACTGCCCTTCCACCATGTGTTGTAACATGTATTTACAGACCAACATCTTCCATGCCTTTCCCAATTCTAACCTGTTTAAAAGCTGCTGTCCTCTATTCTTTTAAAAGCTAATGTTTTAGCCCCCTATGGAGACACTTGGCTGCCTACCTTAGGGTCAATGTATTAATTGGATTAAAAATTACTTCTCATTGCAAAGAGCACTTTGTGGAGGCAGTGGCTTATATGAATGCATTAACTTGCATGGAAAATGACTGGCTGTGCTGTCTGTTTCATGTTGTTCATTAATGAATGAGCTAGTGAGGTAATGGGGAACTGGTATTCCTATAATGCAGAGAGGTTTTGTTTTTAATATTTTGTGTTAATAATTACTGCAGTAGTTTAATGTTCTCCAGCCAGAAGTTTTAGAATCAGCTTGCCAAATCAGCAGCGTTCCTGCATTTCTGATTGGAAAGTACAGTTGGACAGTAGTCCTGGCACAGAAGGTCTGGGACTGAATCACAGGAGCTGCCTGATGCTAGCACAGGTCTTCACAACCAGTTGTGGGTTCAGCGATGTGAGCAATTAAATATTAGCAGAGAAAGTCCATCTTCTTTTTAAGGAGAATTAAGAAAAAGAAGCCAAGATATTAAATAGTGGGATTCCTGTTAAAAATGTTCCCAAATACTTAATGATTCTAACATGCCAGAGCTCAATGCAGCTTTCCTCCTCTCCTGAGGAGATGAGCACTAAGCCCCCTGCCCCAGGATATTTTCTTCTTGTAATATTTGGATGTTGGAGAAACTAACATTTGCTAACAGAGCTCCTGGGTAAAACTGCTGAGGAAGGAAATCTGTAAAATCTACTGCAGTGCCTTATTTGCTTGGGGCACCACTGAGTGACGACAGCCCCCATCCCAGGAGGAGTCGGAACAGTTGGAGTGCTGGAAGAGCAGCAGCGTCTTCTTTTAAGCTGTGCTCAGAGGGGTCAAATCTGGTCTCGATCTACATCTTGTAAGACCTAACAAGAAAAATGTCATGATTAGTTATCCATACTAACAAAATCCCTTTTCGTGCCTGGGAAGGGATTGTAATAAAACTTTATCAAATCAGATATTTGGCCTTTTTGTCTATTAAGTGCAGCATGTTTAGCAATATCTAGATAATGTTTCTCAATGGTGTTCCAAAAACTTTATGATAAATACCTTTGTGTGTACTTCCTAGCAGTTGTTTCTGCCTCCTGATGAATTGAGAAATAGTGACACTTCTTGAGCAGTGGAAATTTTTATATGCACTTAGATTTTTCAAGTGCTTCTTATTCCTGCTCCTAATGGAACTGAGAAATATCAGGTAATAAAACTATTCTGCATGATGTCCATCAAAAGGAGACTTTTGGAAAAAATGTACCAGCAGAAAGTATATGCAGCAGTCTTTGTCCAAAGGTTCTTGGAGAACTTGAAGAAACGTCCATGCTTTTATTGTGAAGATTGAGATCTATTTGACCCTCAGAGTAGTTGTGTTGATTATCTTTGAGTGAGGCTTGATTTTACTGATGGAAGGCTGAATGCTTTGACTTGAGTAACGCTAAATCAAGTAGCCTTAAGATTTGTCCTGTTTATTGCTTTACCTGTGTAAATGAGACACGAGATATAAACATGGTCTTTTCCCTGTAGGCTTCCCATGGTAATTGGTGTGACAGGAGCTGGTCTCTGTGCTGTGTGTGCGCACAGAGGCACTGCCAGGCAGGTACGAGCAGGAGGCAGCTCGCGGGGTTTGTGCTCGGTGTGAGCCCTGCAGCAGGAGGGGTCCGGGGGGGGCGTTGCCATGGCTCCCGCAAGCCGCGCAGCCCAATGAGCGCCCTGCAGCAGTGCTGAAAGGACCAGCCATTTTGCTTATGGAAAACAATGTGGCATATTTTGTGGTGCTGTACCACAGAATAAACAACAAAAAAACCTCCTCGGAAGAGGCAAGGCAAGGGCATGTTAGTAGCTGCTGTAGCTGAGCATGCTTACGAGCTGCCATTTTGACAGGCGGCTGCTGCCTGTTGGTGCCCGCCGAGCGGGGAAGGTGGAATGCAGAGCGGTGATAATGCTGCGTATCTGCTGTCAGGCGCCCGCCGAGGGGCTTGGCCGCTAAAAGCGACGTTTCTGCGCGGCGGGCTCGCAGTGGCTCGCTAGCTGCTCCCCGGCAGAGCCGCTGCTCCGCCAGAGGGGTGGTGCCCTTGGCGGAGTCCAGGCGCTACGGAAGAAGCAGGTGTGCGGCTGGGCAGGAGCCCCTGGCTCTGGGTGCCGCTCCGTGCGCCGCCTGCGCCCCGCTCGGCTCCGCCGCGGCCGCCCGCGCTCCCGCACAAAGGAAGCCGCCGTGCATCGCGCCCAAGGTACGCCTGCCTCCGCTGCTGCTGCTGCGGAACAATGCCGAGCAGCGCGCCCGGGGAGAAACAGCCTCCGCGGAGAGCTTTCCAGGGAAGGGAGCCTTGGGCCGGTGACTCGCCCAAAGCTTTTCCTGAATTGATATGGTTGGGGGGGTTGCTTAATATCTTATCGTGCTGTGCCATATGGTTGCTGATTCAGAAGGATATTTCCAATACTTGATAAATCCAGTGCTTGCATTTTGAGTGAGATAAAAGGTTTTTTATCCTCCTTTGTTCTCTAGAGTGTGAGGATAATACAGAATATAAAGCAGAACTTGTGGATGTTAGACAAAAAGCCTTAAATTGATTCTGTAGCCATGGAATTCATGCTTTGTGTTCATTCCCAACGTAACTGGTTTGAATTGTCCAAGTGCTGCTGAGCTGTATGTAGGTCATAATAAAAAGAAAAGCTTTTGCACTAGCTTTTGCACAAGCTTTTGTGCAAAGAGTGCAGAGTGCCTACCTCAGTGTTGTGCTTGATCAGTCTGTGGCACTTGTACTATGGTAGTGGTGGTGCAGCCAGCTCACACCTCCTCTTTAAAGATAATAGCACAGACTGGGCTACATGGAGCACAACACACCCATTGTGTCCCTCCGTTCTGGCTTTCAATGAAAGGAAGCCAGCACTCCACATGGAGCACAAGGGTGGCAGTAGCACGAGAAGGTTAAACTTTATTGATCAATCTGTGCTAGGGTTCCTACTAAAATGGCAGAGAAAATAAGGTGAAGACAAAGGCACAAGAATAGCGAGTGGATGAGTCCTCTGATGGGACTGATGCAGACAGAGTTCAAAAATGATTTTCTCTGAATTAGGTATTAATGTCTGCTTCTAAGATTAAAACCAGTTTGAAGTAGGTCAGTAAAATGAGTCAGTCAGTACAGATAGTGCTTATATTGACAGTTGCATTTCATTCATGAGTAAATGTTCTGAATAATGCAGATTCTTAAGTACCTAATATGGAGATGCATTAAATGGCACTGACAGCTGAGCCATTCTGATTCATTTAGGGTCTATGAAAAGGTAAATGATATTCTAGTATGAATTCCTACCTTATATTTATGTAGATTTAAATCAAATAATTTGTTTGGATAGTTGAGTGGGCATGAGATCAGGAATTTGAGGTTAGCAATCCTAACAGTTCAATTAGTAACCAATGTTTTGTAATTATAAGCCAAATTCCAGTCTGTTATTTCTATATTATGTCCTGCAAAGGTATTTGGACGAGTGTGTTCAGCAACTCTCTTAAATGAGACATTGCATTTGAAAACAATACTACTGTGCAGTTTCAGAGCTGCTGTTGCAGGATTTTTCTTTATCAGGGAAGGAACACCCCTTATGAACTTAGGTATTATATCTAGTAATGTATTTTAGGGAGACACATAGTAAGTTGAAAACTGCCTTGTTCTCTGTTATATAAATTTATGTCTACATTTATAGTATACTGTGTTTTGATTTTTGTAACCAAGTCGATCTAACTACAGAGAAAAGCCTTAAAAACAAGTGCAGCAAGTTTTTGTGTATATTTTTTGTGTGAGAGCTTTCATAAAATAACAGTAAGAAATACATTTAGCTGATATTTGATTAGCAAAATGAGCAATTTAATTTCTCTTGAAGGTCTGTTTCGAAAGTGGTGGTTTGTCAGTAATGGTCATAGAGGGGCTGCAGTAGAATTTGCTTTTGAGGAGCAATTTACATGAATTGGAGCTAAGAAAGACCAAGTTATACAATATCAGCTAATTCCATGTAACATAAATATAAATGACTAGAATTTAGATGCTTAGTAATCAAATAAACGTAGAGGGATTATATGACATTTTTCCTTTGATCATGATCAAATGTAGTATATCTATAAACAGGTTTCCTAGAAGGCCTTGATATAGGACAAATAGGATTTTTCTGTAGCAAAAAATTTCAGCCTTGGTTTAAATTCTGGAGGAGTTTAGTGAAGCTGAGATTTCCATCTAGTATTATGTGGTCTGTATGTTATGCAAAAGCAAGAACTCATCTGCAGTGATGTGAATAACATCAGCTGTTTTTAATATTGATCACCTTCTAAGATGACTCAGGGCTGATATGCTGTAATCATAAACAGGGTACAAGCAAAGTAAAAGCAAGTAGATTAATCCTAATGTACATTATTGTAATAAAAGATAGAAATTGTAATAGAAATTACAACAGAAATTATAGATCAGGATGACCAAAGTAGAATCAAGCAGTTTAGCAGTTGGTGTATTGTTTATTTAAAAAATCATTAGCTTTGAGCAAACAGTGATAAGCAGCCTCCAGAGCCGTGCAGGCTGTGGAGCACAGTAACCTTGGGAGCTCATGTGGGAATGTGCCCCCTGCCTTGGCCAGTGGGCTCGCCCCGGCAGTAGCCTCTCAAGTGCAGTATCCTGTGACCAACCTGCGAGTGTGAAGGGTTGCTGTGTCCAGAGAGCACCCTCGAATATCAGATTAAGGTGCGTGGTGTAACGTTACACTGCGCAGTAGCCCAGTGCCACTCTGCCAGATCAGGTGTTGAATACAATAGACAAATGATGAGGTTGCCACGATGAGGTGGGTAAATGGCATCTAATGTCACCTTGAAACAATATTTCTGCTCCAGCAAGGCTGTCTGTGTAACATGGAAATATTGGTTGATCATCCCTATGTGCTTATAAATTGGAATTTAACAAATGTGTGCTTTGACACTGTATCCTACTCCACAGCTATTGATCTTTTTCCATGCTTGTATTTCAATATTGCATTAAGCTTGTTTACTCACGGCCTGTTTATATTTTCCCTATGTGCTGTTGGACATAATATGTGAAATTGCTATTTGAGGAGACTCACAACTAGATTCTTTGCTCATTTTTATTCCAACAGTTTGTGGTTATTCATTAAACTAATAAAAAAAAAGCTACTGTAGCAAAATACGTGTAAGGGAAAAGATGTTTTGTGGAATTTTCAAGTTCCTTAACTGTAGCTTAAGCCTGGGCTAAATCAAAAGCCTAAAGATTTTTAAGGCTTTGATGTAATGGAAAAGTTCATATATGAGACTATGATGTGATGATAGGGAGAAGAAAATACTGAAAAGGCCAACATGAGCCTTGCAGTAAGAGCTTGCTGAATGAGAGTTTAGATCTACTGCTTTTTCTTTTCTAAAAACTGAATTGTAGTATTTTCCTGTCCACTTTGATTGTTCTGTAATGAATACCCCATAGTTAGTGCTATTGTGAAGCAGCAAATTCTAAAGACAAAGCTTTTTCTGTTATTCTGAGTTCATCTTCATAAATAGATTTATTTTGTCATCTTTCAGAACTGAATGAATATAGTGTTCTAGTTTACCCATCCTTAAACACTTCTCTAACCATCATCAGGGAACTGAAGAGTATGGATATAGTTTTTTAACCAAAGTAGTAATATAATTTGAGAAATGATACTGAGGATGCCAGAAGTCAGAAGATACAGGAAAAATGAGATAATAGCAAAAGCAAGTATTTCTTAATAAGAATCTATAAGCTTAATTTTATTATCATTTTCAGCAGATGATGAAAACATATTATCCAAGTTTTGCTTTTAAGTAAGACATTTCATTATTATGTTAGTATTAAAAGTGTACAATGGTTGAAAGGGTAACTTAAACTATCCTAGGTTTAGCAGCAACCACTGATTAGTGTTATGTGCAGGCAAGACCGGTATGCTTGGCCTTTTTCAGCACCCAAAATGTGACAGATGCCTGAGAGAATGCAAGGGAGAGGGAATCAATAACTGCAATTGTCACAGCTGAAAATCAAACCCCTGAGGCTTATAAGAGGGGTGTAAAATGCATTCATGTCTAAAGGAGGATGTATTTGTTTATAACCTCAGTAGTTCTGGTAATAGGGAACTTGCAGCTGCAGCTGAAGGTCAAAGCAAGTGGAAGAGTCTGGTTTTTCACACAGTTTAAAAAGTGTGTCCAGGTCCTGGCCCAAATCTGGTTGGAGCGGAGGAGTGAGCTGGTGGTTCAAGGGCAGCAAGCCTGTAAGGCAGCCCTAAGGTTCCCTGAGGGGCTGAGGCTGGGTAGTGTAACCTGTGCAGAGAAGGGCTACCAGGCCTGCCTCATGAGCAGACCAGCCACTGAATCTGCTTTTCAGTGTCTGTCTTGTCTAGAGACTTATTAACCTTGAATTAAAAATTTCCCTGGTCAAGTATGCCTGAAGAGTGTGGTCATGTTTAATTAAGCCATATATTTCTCAAGAGGATAAGCATCAGTAGGTACGAGCACGAGAAGCCCCAGGAAGTGCAGTGTGTCACCTTGCCCAAAGGGTTATAGGTATCGGTTCCCTATCATACTTGTTAATAGTATGTGATGAAGATGGGTTATTATTCATGCTGCTGTGGTAGATATTTGTACCTGGAGCAAGAATTTGAAAGATGTCTAATGACACAGATCTGATGAGTGTGCTTGACTGAATCAAGGTGACTGTCTCAGTTTAATGAGGAGTTATCAGTAAAAGAAGAAATAGGCATTTCTGAAACAAGGTAAATAGGTGAAATTTACATAATGCTGTAGTTTATCCATTAAAATACATAGAAAAAAACACTTGTAGTTGTCAGATTTGTTTTTTAATATATGAAATTAAATGTAGAGTAGATAGGGGATGTAGGTAGACTAGATATCTAGTAGACAAGCAGAAAATATCTAAGAATAATGTATCAGTGCATATGGCAGTTGTTTATAAGGCCTTATGGTCTTTTGCCCAGAAGATAAACAATGTAAATAACAAAACAGCTCATGGCATATAACGTTTTAATTCTGTCCTGATAGGAGTATCTTCCTAAAAGCTTGCATTGTAATGCTTAATATTGGGGGATGGTTCTGGATCAGTTCTGATGACTTAAATACCTGAATTGGAAAATATGTGCATTACTGTATACTGTGCATACAGATATTAAATGATATTGTCACTTATTCAAAGTATCCACAGAAGAAAATAACCCAAGCTAATTGTGTGATATAGCTAAGCCAAAAGTCTGACTGTTTTTCTTGAAATATTTTTGCTTTTCCATTTAAACTAAGAAATAATAAGAAAACATAAAACCTAAAATACTTCTATGTAAATATATGACATTAAGGTAGTACTAGTAGTAAGTTTTCCAGTGGGAGTGCAAAATGAGGTATATAGGGTACTGAAGCTTATTTCTGTATTTCATGTTAGTCTGTGAACCTTATTCTCTAGTCTTTTGAGTTGCTGTGGTTCCTTAAGCCTGTGGTAGATGGAGAGAATAAGGAGCTGATGTGTGGCGAGGTAATTCCTGAGAATGAGTGCTTGATGAAGGCCCTTCTGTGCATCTCTAGTACAGAATGCTTTGATCTCTCCATTCAAGTAGCCTGTGTGGGTTATCATAAAGGGTGATGCCAACTTTGGCTTGAGTTTACAGCTGCAGCTTTTAGAAGTGAGGGATGCTAGTGGCAGATGTTCAGTTTGTATCCCTAAATCATAAAGCTTGTGTATCTGACAGTTGCTACAAGCCAATCAAGCTATTTTACCGATTTTAATAGGCAGCTGCTGACAAACTAGTAATTGTCAGCATGTTTTTGTTTTTAGCTTTAGTTCTAGGGAATTTCCAATTAATGGGAAAATTGTTGCCCTAGTATTCTTCCAGATACCAAATTCATGGTAACTTCATTCAGATTTTTTGGAAGACTATTTTAGGAATCTCTAAGAAAATTCAATGTGAATGCTAGTCAAATGGCTAGCTTTGAGCAAGAGTAGTCTGGGAGATTAATCACAGCAAGTGCTGTGGTACAAGAGCTAAGCAAGATGGTGACAAGTTTGACAGCAGAATAAAGACCAAGGCAAGGACATTGTTTCAACCTGCACTCAGATAATAAAGCAAATCAAGTCTGTTGAGGACTTAGTTCTTCGAGGGTCATTTTGCAGATAAAGATTGTGCAATTTGAGTATTACCTGTTACCAATTCTACCTTAAGCAGGTGGGAGATTTCTCATTTGTGTACCTGTAGATTTACATTCATGTGCTTTTGACAGTAGCATTTGGTTTACAGCTGACTTACTTTTTATGGCCTTGTATCTGAGCAAAGGCCATGTTTCAGGACACAATTTGTCCTTATGTGTCCTAAGACCAAGTTGTTTGTAATCATGCACCTATTCTAGTTAATGCATAGAGTAAAGGTACTCTTTGGTGAAGCATTAGGAGAAGGTCTCCCAGCTTTTAAGGTAGTTTTTGTATGAGCAAGACCAAAGTATTTGCAGAGATACTGTGTTAATCTCAAATTGGTTTACACTTCCTACTATTATTGGTGTCATTATCCTAGCAATTGATTTACATCTTAGAAAATTAAGAACCACAAATGGACATAAATCCAGTAGTATGACTTAGTGTTATCACCTGAGCTACAAGAATACTTTCCTGTTCACATGCAGATATTTTACTGCCCACAGCAGTACAGGTTGGGGACTGACCTGGAAAACTTCTCTGCAGAGCAGGAGTGGGGAGCCCTTAGTGGAAACACTTTAAGTATGAGTCAACTGTGTGTCCTTATGGCCAGGAAGGCCAGTGGAGCCCGGAAATAGGGTGAGGTACCAACTGAAGCATAGGCAGTTCCACTGGAACATGAGGAAAAGGAGATAGTGAGATAAGTGAATCATTTTTTAATGAATGCATATTAAGGATTCCTCTAAGTTCTTATTAGATCATCTAAGTTTTAAATTATCATGCGTAGAAGGCAGTGTTGGGGTTGAGCTCTTTGCAGTAAGTGCTGAACAGACAAGATGGAGCCAGCTTGATTTCAAAGATGAACTTGAGCTGTTTGCACATCAAGTGCTCTTGACCTCCACTTAACTGTCATGCCACAGGTTCGATGGTTTCCTGTAAGCAGCTGGGCAAAAGTGTCACTGCAGAAGGGGGTTGAGGAATGAGAAGATAGCAGCTTTAGATAAACCTGGGAAGCATTCCTTGTGATAGATTAGTCTGTTATGCAAAGATGGAATTATCTGTGAGAAAACAGGCAATACTGTAGAGGGCTGTGAGGAGAGCTTTGGGAACCGTAACAGAAGACAAAATATTGTGAAAACTGTTGAAGAGGGAGAGGAGGGAGATGAAATGGGTGCTGTGGGAAGGAGCCGGCAGTACTGGGCTGCCACAGGACTGGGACTGGTGTCATTGCCCTCAAAGCAAGGAGTTGGAGTGGTCTCATGGGGTGCATTTCGTCTAAAGCACTACAGAAAACTGGGCACCCTGAATTAGTGCAGCTGCCTGACACGTATCTGAGTAGCAACATGCCTGGTAAGGGGTGAGAAGGAGGCCAACCTGTTTTCTCTGGAAAAACATTGTCATATTTAGACTGAAGAAAATGGTTATGGGTGCAGGGGAAAAAGATTCTCCTTGAGAAACTTGCAAGCTTGGTATCTAAATCCTCTGTTAGAAAATATAGAAATGCCATATTTGCATTGCAGTAAAATATTTTTCTGTGATCTATAAATGTTCTGCCAAGGCCTAGCATGTATTTCCTTGCTTTTTGGTTTTAAAGAGGTCTAATCTCGGTGAACAGAGTTGAAAAACTGATCTCTTCTGCAATTGTATCCCTTCCTAATATATTAGCACTTGGAGTCCTAAATGCTACTTTTTAGTGGCTGTCCCCAAGCACCTGAAGCATTTTAAATTTGACCCAAGCTTTCAGTTTTTCAGGTAGTGGGTAGTTTGGGGCAGATGACAATTATGCATGGCTTAGCTTTGTGATATTTTTATTAAACTTGAAAGACTAGTCAATCCTGGCCATTAAGGAGAAAAATTTAAATTAGAAAGGGAATGTTTTGAATGCATTTTTGATTTGTCATTTTTGATTGCTCTATTAGGGCTGCCAAGGGAATGCTTTGTGGGAAGTGTCTATTTGCCAGTGCACAGTTTTCTAATCACATGAAGCTGAAGTTGAAGCATGGCTTGAGTTCAAAACAGGACTTAAGAATGACTACTGTTGACTTTATTACACACAATCTTCTTGCTCTAACTTCCTGACATCTTTGCTTATGTACCGATTTGGATCACACTTTCCTAGGCTTTTATTTCCAGTAGGTTTAGGAACAGCTCCTCTTTGTTAAAAATATGCTTTTCTCAGCTGCTAATCACGCCATGACGAAGTTGCCCATTTCAGATCTAAAATAGTTCTCTAATTACTGAGGACCTTTTTACATATCTAAATGCCCTTTTGGTTCATGAATGGCAAAAGCAAACAGTGCTATTAATGAACCCTCAGGGCTAAGTGTGGAACTGCAGTGAGGCCCATCTTCCTTCCGAGTGCACTGATTGTAAAATTTATACTCTTCATTTTGTACAACTAAGCTGAACTGAAAGTTCTTGGGATTTTCTCTCTGAATAAAATGATAATCCTTCCTGAATTTATTAGAAATAGGTACAGGAAATGTGTACTTTTAAAATTACATTGAAAGGGGCTTAATATTTTTTAGTTTTCTCAACTGTGTGCTGCACAGAAATTACCTAAAATTACTTTTGGAGTGTAATGTAAGGAATTTAAAAGTGAACAGAAGTGATATACTTGAGTCTCACTTAAGCATTGAGTAATACCTTTAAATTTAGATTGCTATTTAAGCCCTGTCATTGTGTTCTCTGTGCTCAGTAGTATGATGCCATAGAACAAATTAACTAATGCAACATCCAGTCCAGTTCTTCTTGGAAATGTCTGTGTGGCTGCACATGTGTATGTGTACACACACCTGCACATAGTTTCTCATGTTCTTTTTGCATATTCTGGTAGATGTATGATTAGTTCTGCCTCCTGAAACTTGATGAGCACCAGCCTTAGCTTCAATTTGTATTTGCTTTTTCATCTGGGAGCTGGCAAATGCTTAAGTGGCCTTTTATTTTCATTGTTTTAACTTTGTATCTGTATCAAAGAGGCCTGAAGTGTCACTGCCTAAAGTGAAGAGGCTTAAGGCTGCTGTGTCTGTGTTTTAAATATTATGTATTACTATTATAAAAAAATAATGTATATAAACTTTGTATTACTTTATGTATATGGCATCACTAGATATGGCCCAAGGGAGTTGTTAGCCTATGGTTTTAGTAATATTCCAAAGACATTTCTGTTCAGAAAGGTACTATAAGAGTTGGTCTGAAATACACAGCTTAGAGTTTAGGTTTTTTAACCTGACTTGCACATTTCTGGCTCAATCTCACATTCTCTTTAGCTGATTTTATTATGAATAAAATAAAGCTATGAAGACTGTGTGAAAACTGTATTGTTTCTCCTTCCTCACTGTGGTTCTCTGGTTTCGAATGATAGTCTTGAACTGCTTGGTATGTGACACTTCTCACTCTACTGATCAGAAGAATGCAAAGGCTTAAAAATTAACATTAGAGGTTTTCTTGACTTTCTGTACAACTTATTGGTCTAGTTGCTCTAGGATTGAAATGTGTGAATCAGCTTAACTTGCAAATTGGAGGCATAATTCGTACCAAAAGGTAATGTGAAGTTTCATATATTTTAAGTACTACATTTGTAATTTCTGAGTTTACGATCCCTCATTCTTTGTGTTTGTGTAGTCTTGTAAATTAATACCCTGATCTGTACTTTCTTTGAGGAGAAATCTGAAGAGGAATATATTTAAATTTAGCAGGAAAAAAAATACTTTTCAGCTCTGCAAACTTCTGTCTTTCCATGTAGGTAAAGCTTTTGAGACATTTTAAAAGTGGAGAGTGGCAAAAAATGCAGATATCATCCTTTAAGTGGAAAGCTTTGTCAATCCATTGTTCCTTGCAGTGATCTTTGCCTAAGGAGGAGAATTGAGTATTTTTGGTTTGGACAAGTCTGAACTGATGAAAAATTGAAGAACCTTGAGGCAAGAAATGTTTGAGTCTTTTGTTAATGGCTGGGTGACTTTGAAAACCAGAGAATGCTGAAGTTCTGTTCAGGTGAGCTTTCTAGGAAGGGAAATACACCTTTCCAGAGGAAATTGTGGCTAGATTGTGAAACTTTGGCCACATGAAATAGAATAACTGTGTTAAATCATTACATGTTGACTTCCACTTCTAATGCATCTTAAGACTTGCCTGAATGATTCTTTTTTCTACTTGTTGAGCCTTATTACTTACAGTGTCATGGACTTAGGCTTGGGATATATAGAGAGTTGCTGCTCTCCTTCCCCAGTATGCAAAAGAGATTAGCCATGTGATTTTAGCTGTTGGTTTGCTATTTAGAAAAGTACATACAGCTTTTCAACATGTGATACTATGTACCAAAAGTTGAGAGAGAAGAAAATGTTATTTTTAAAATGACATCTGTATCTTCCTTGTGGAAGAGGCTGTCTGCACAGAGAAGGCCAGTGGTGGAAGAACCTGACTGGTGTGTTCATGAATTCCATTAGTGAACTAAGAGGAGAATGAAGAAGTTCATGTTGGAAGTCCTTCAATGCCATCCATAAGGACTTCTGTACTGTTATCACTGCACCTGTCACTTAAACAGGGATCTAGCTTTGCTAGCTGAAAATAGTTCTGGCTTGCAAATAAATCAAGTTGGAGCAACCTGGCAATGTAGCTTTAACATCCTGTATTGCTTTATACCCATGAAATATCAGTTTATCCCTCCTTGAAGGAAAGTAAGAATATAGTTTAAGTGAGTAAAACTTCACTCATTTGGAACACAATTAGTGGTTTTGCAGGGAATACCAATACCAAAAAAATTTTTTAGGTTTTTCATTCAGCAACAGTTGAAGAAAAATGAAAACTTTTGTATGCTTCTACTAACAAGCAAAGTAAACAAGTTCAGCAGTGATTTCCTGAGTCATCCTCAGAGTCAGCTAAGGCTAATTTATTTATGGACTAACCACTGGAGGACATTTTGAGCATTTTTTAGCATTTTGCTAAGACTTCACCTTTGGAAGCTGAAGTTCAAGAATTTCAAGTATTCCTGGAAGCCAGGAATTCCTTTCACTCCATCCAGCCTGACGAGCTGTCATACCTCTGCCTGCAGAAGTTCCTGCCTTCAGGAATAAAAACTAGATGAGGAAGGAGCAGTCTTCTACTTGGGGAACTGTATGGAATTTTCCTCCCTGCTAATTAGGCTGCAGGAGGTGATTGTCCTGATCACTTTGCACCAAAAAGAAACATGATTTAGCAGCTGCCTGCCTGCTGTGACATTCCCCTTCTCTAATATATTTACATGCTTTGGCTTTCCTCAGTTAAAACTGCTTTGACACAATTGAGGTGTCAAGGCTTTCCTAAGATAAGTGGAAAATTTTCTGGGATGTGAAACAATTCCTTGTATAATTCCAAGACCAGTATATGCTGTGAATATCAATGTAGTGAAGCTTGGGCCTTTTGAGGCAAGTGTGAGCATGCTCTTAGGTAATACCAGTAAGCTGTGTATATCCTGTGATCATGCTCCTGTGAGTAATTACAGGTGAATCTATATATTGAGGCCTTATTTATCTACTTAAGTACAGACAGGTAAGTAAGTATGAAATTACTGTCTTGATCTTTCCAGGAATTGCCAGCTATTTGGTACGTGTTAAAGCCTGTTCTGGGGAGTGTGGGTCATGCTCATTTTCAGAAAGCTTTGAAGCCTGATGCTTCTGGCTAAGATGTGCCTTGACCGTATCATACTTAGGCCTTTAACTTTGTGTTCAGGGTCTTGCAGTATGAAAGCATTTGAACTTCTCTGCAAGTAATTCTGCTTACATTGTAAGTAACTTTTTATGTTTGGTTGTTATTGTACAGGCCAGTGTCACGAGGCCAGAAGCTGGTAGGCCTGTTTGAGCTTATTAAAAGCTTAAAAGTGAGAGAAACCAGTGCAATGGCCCTTGCTACAGAAAAGGGGATTGGTTCTCCTATTACCTTTCAAAACAATGAATCAGCTGTGTCCTTGGATAGGATGGTTTAGATAGTCAATTCTGGAAGATTTTGACCAATGATTCCTAATTTGTCTCTTATTTGTTATTTTGATGGTTTTTCTATAAGTTGAATCTTGGTGATAACAGTGGTAGTGGCTAGACCTGCTTCTCAGATTCTCCTTTTGTGATACTCCTGTGCTTTCAGGCACAAGCTGTAGGTAGCAGCTTTCTTGGAGGTCTTAGGAGCAGGAGCCAGCTTGCCTGGCCCACGCCTTTTGACAGGACTTTTCTCTATCAGTAAGCAGCCCACAGTTGAGGCGAGGTGGAAACAGGGGAATTGCAAATGGCATTAAGTCTGGTAGTGATATACACCTGATTCCTTGAAATCTGTGTTGTCCTTGCAGCCTGAAAGATTCATAATGGTCATGGCTGAAATGGTGTGAACAGCAGCCTGACTTAAATCACTGAGGCAAGTATCTCCAGCTTGGCCGACTTAGGTAACTTCTGTGACCTTAGTTGGCTGTTTTTCAGTTTAAAAAAAAAAAAAAAAAAAAAAATCCAGATGCTAGTCTTGCTGAAAAGCTTAGTTTGTCCTTGAGCTCATGATGCTTTAAAAAAAAAAAAAAACCCTAAAACACAAAACAGTTTTTGCTTATGTTCTGAAAGGCTGAAACGTTACCTACTTGTACTTGGAAGTTTTCAAGGCTTTGTGCTTTCTGAAGTTTGGTTTTAGGCTGTGTTTTCAATGGATTACATTAACAGAAGGAGTATACTGACTTAAAAGAAAATCAAGGAAAGATGATTCTTAACTCTACTTTGCCCTGTTGTTTGGCTGCCTCCTAGTGATTTTTCTTGTGTTTGAGTTAACAAGTATCATTCCTGTTCCCTGGGATCTGGTGCCTGAAAGCTCCAGTTGTGGTTAATCTGCTATAACTACTTGATGTATTTTAAACTTGGGTGAGTATTAAAGCCATTTTTCTGTAGGACCCTTACTTTGTCTGTATAAACTTGGCAGCATAACAATTTTTGTGAACATTAACTGTGGCATTTGAGAAGCCTAAATTCCTATTAGTGCAGCATGTGGAGGTATAAGACTGGCTGTAATCTGGTGATTTAACTAAGAATAGTATTAGGCATTATGTTGCTATGTAATATGGAGCATTGTGAAGCAGAAAGAAGGAACTGGGATGAATCAGTGTCAATCAGTTCTGCTTCTCATGGAAGAGCTGGCTTTCAGGATAAGAGGGCAGCCATGGTCCTGTAGCCTGGGAATGGCAGTGCTTGTTGATCAAGTGTTAGTACTGCCTGGTCACTGAAGGATGGGAAATTAGCCCCTCTTCCAGGTGAGTACTCTTAGATACTAAGCTAAAGAGGGTCTGGCTCTTGCTCTGTGTAACACATGAAGCCTGTTCATGGAGGATTGAGCAGTGCCTCTGTACAGCTGGACTGCACCTTGCTCATGGAGTGCACCTTTCAGCAAAGTATGAGAAGCGACTGTAAGTAAATCCTTCTGGAAAGTCAGCCCTGCTCCATAGTGTCTGTGGCAGCATCAGTGTGAGAAGTGGGGCGACACAATCTTTTGTTCTTTAATGACTGCTTATAACACTGAGGCAATGTTGATCAAAATCAAATTTGTAAGTGACAGTTGTCATTGTGATGAGATAAACCACATCCAAGGTGAGATACCACTGGACCCACAGGAGAATTTGAAAGACTTGGTGTCATTATTGTGAAAATGTGCACTCTGGGCGAGTTGCTTGCATCCAGAGTTACAATCTTTTAAACTCATAATTAGCAAACTCTGGATTTGGACACAGGAAACCCTTTTGAGTAGTTTAAGAGACCCAGTCATTTAAGGTCATAAATCACAATGAGCTTAGCAGGTTTATGGTCCTTGTTTATGTATCACCTGCGGTTAAGGTCTTCGATTTGCTATAGTAGGAAGAAACTACAACTAAGAAACCCCACCCTACAAGAACTGAGCCCAGTACTCTGAGTCTGCAGGCAGTGACCTTGTGCAGAGTTCTTGGAACAATGGCCTAGCAGTGGAGATTGAGCAAGGCACAATAGCTGCCTGTTTTCTGCTTCCTAAAAAAAGGCTTCATGTTTACTTCCCTATGTACTTTTAACTGTATGTACTTTTAACCTCTTGGAGCAGGGCAAGGTAACTTTACTAGCAAAGTAATGCTTTTAGCAGGCCTATCATTCTGCCCAGTTTAGCAGCGATAGCTGCAGTGACCATGGTTGTTTTCCTATATTAGAGCAGTAATGTGGCTTGCTGTCAGGTCAAAGCAACTGGCACAAGTGTTGGAAGTAGGTTACAACAGCTGCTCAAGATGAGCTACACCTGTAGGTAATGCTTTCCCTCCTGAAGTGTGTGCAGCTTCAGACTTAAGAGAATCCTGATGTTTTAATGTACTTGCTTTGTTTATAATATAAAATGATAACAGCATGCTAAAAATGCTAACTTTATATATTACTCAAAACGCCTTCTAAATGATTAGAAACCTTAGTGACTAAAAAAGCTTGGTGTTCTTGAGTTCTTACTCTGTATACTTAGTTTTGATGAAGTGAGTTAAAGATGACTAGTGAAAATACCCTGACACTACTCCTTCTAGCTTCTAGTTGAAAATGCATTCATTTGCCAGAAAAAGATTCTTTCTTGATAAGCATCCGAGGTAGGTTTCTTTGTTCTTACTCTGTTGCATCCCAACCTGAAACCTGATGATTTTAGATTCTGACTGTGAAAGCCTTTTAGATCTTCAGAAATAGCCAACAATCAGTATAACCGATAACATTTTGTCTTCTCTTAATATCTGTTAAGATTCCTGAAGGCAATATTTAAAGATATATAGCAAGATCCGGTTAATGTGATAATCAAGTTATTCATTCACCAACCTTTTCATAGAAGTCTAGAGTTTTCAGCCTAAATTGACAGGCTGTATTTTATCATAATCCTTCTGGAGGGAGCAGACATGACAACTTCCAGGCTGCATGTCTGAAGGCAGCTGGTGTCCTTGCAAAGAGCACAGATGGGCTCCTCTGGAGAGAAGCCGAGGCAGCTCTGGGGGCAAACTGGCAGGTGTCTCGAGCATTGGTCCAATGGGTGCCAAGTGAGAGCCTGCTTCTTTGCTTGGTCTCTTGAGCTGTGTCTCTGCAGTGTGTGAGTTGTTAGTAGAAAAACTTCTGTAACTGGTTCTGAAGGTCTCTTGGATACTTTTTATTGGGTCAGAGTCTCTGATAACTCCTGAGTGGTTTGTGAATGTCATTTGAGCAATAGAATGCTAAAAAAGCAGTAGGGGAAAAAACAAGCTTAACAATTCCACATTTCCTTTGGTCTTTTACAGTTTTCAAGTGTTTCTAGTATGTTCTAGAGGGAAGCAGTATTCCTATTCCCATGTTTCCATATAACAGAAAATGCCTGTAGTCATCTTGCTACCTCAGCCATATTAGTGAGGTGATCCATCCATGGTCAATATTTGAGGGAACTGGTGGAAATGTTAAGGTGGGGGGACCCTGTGTTTGTTTCTGAATGTGGAGTGCTATTTTGAGATCTTCTGAGATACTGGAGAACAGAGTTGTTTATAAGGGGGATGTGCTAACAGCAATTAAAAGTAAGAATTCCCTTCACAGACTTGAACCAACTCCACACTTCAAGCTTTGTGGAAAATAGCTCACTAACCAGAGAGCCCGTAGCCCTGGAGTTATGAAGCTGTGAAGTAGAGACAAGGGTTGTCTCACATCTGTGGTATCCAGGCAGGCTGCAATTAATTGTACCTGAGGGATGCAGATAATTTCCTGCTTGATGGCTTGAATGAAGAGTATATTGCTGTGTGTGCTGGCACAGATGTACATGGGAACTAGACTGTTTCAGTCAAGCACCCTAAACGTGTTTTGTTCAAGTTGAGAAGAAGTATGAGTGTTATTCTTTGAAAAAGTCATCATACAGCAGTCTTGGTAACTGTGGCAGGTTTATCTTTTTAGTAACACAATCAGTGATAAGATTTCTCTGAGGTGGCTGGCTGGTATTTGATCTTTATGATATGTAATGTTTCTCAGAGATGATGACTATCAGATTTCTATCTAATCTGTGGGAACTAAAATAGTGATATTGAACAAGTTTAATAAATACTAAAAAGCAATAGCTAAGACATAATTTACTAAAGACAGTTGCAGAGAGCATATGGAAAATGAAGGGTGCGAATGAATTAAGGTCTGGTGATAAGTCAGGAAACTTGGAATATATGACTGTCTTCGGAGAAAATGCTGCAGGAAGGAAATAATGAACTGCCAAGTGCCATGCGTCAGTAGCTTGGTAGCAAATGCTATGGCTGAGCAGGGTTTTATACCTTCTACTATCTTCAAGTTTGTCTAGTATGAAGATGTTTGAGGTATTAATGAAATGTGGCATCTGATACCACAATATTTTAGTAAATACAGGTCATATATTTGTTTTATGCATTTAAGATGCCTACAACATGTAAGCTCTTGGAGTTATAAATCACTTCAACTTAAGTATAAACTGGGCTTTCGAACTTCAGTGAACAAGCTTTGTGGTGAAATAAGTCCTAAGCTAATACTGAGAATAAAGCAGCAGTGATTAAACAGGTTGGTATTTAGTGTTTGTGGCATTGTGTGTGTGAGATTTTTTCTAAATGGTTGCTTTTAACTGTAACAACACTAAAAATGGTTGAGGTGAGACAGCAATTTTCTTCAAGCTAATACAAAAAATTGTACCTGGCAGCTTCTCAATTCTGATGGAGTGAACTTCAGCTAATATTTTGAGTCTTGAGCAAGTATTTCTGTTTCCAACAACCAGCACTGCTTGACCACTTCAATGATTTACTAAGTAGCTTGTGAATCTGGCATCCTATTTCAGGTGCCAGTATAACTCAACCAGTAAATATTTGTAAATGAATAAGAAAATCAAGTGACACAGGGTTATGTTAGAAAATATTTTCAGGTAAATCTACTTTGTTCCAGGGAACAGTGAATGAGAATGTAATATATAATGAAATATTAAATAATTTTAGGCCACTAGCCTGTGTTCTAGATTAAGTAGAGAATACAGATCTCTAAACTTTCCTCTGAACATAACTAACAGTCTCAGTGGCTCCATTTAGCAGTAGGGATGTATGTGAAGAATTGTTTCAGTGAAACAAAGTGAGCTTTATCTGTCCCAATTGCTAAGGCTTATAGAGAAAGCCCTAGGAACCTCCAGGAAGCTTTTTTTCTGCAGTGGAAGATAGTGAAAAAAGCCAAGCAAGTATGGTGGATTTTTCATTTGCTTAACTTTACCTGTGTCATCTGAGATTAAGTTATTAGCTTTCCTGAACCAGCCAAAAGATTATTGGGTGTTTTTTATAATCATTAATCTGTTTTGGTACTTCACACTTAAGAGGTATATTTTTATTGTTGTCATTTATTACTATTATGGGAGAGTACCTGCTTGAGATGTGGCTAAGCAAGCAAGAAGACTAAGTCACTGAATAGCACCTGGTGTGGGAACAGTGTCAGCAGCTCTGGGTTGCAAACCTTCCAAAATAGCCCTGGTGCTGAGACTGGAAACTCAGATGCAGGGTGGAAGCAAACATCTGGCTTCAAGCTTAGTCAACAGATTTGTCCTCAGATATGTATGCCAGACAAGTGAGATGCACTTAAATGTAAACAAGTATTTCTGTTTGGAACCTTTCTTGGTGTAAAGACAGCAAGCATCTTCGGAGAAGGCTGAACTCTAAGCTAATTTTTCAAGTAAAATATTCATGGTGGGTCTTTTGCTGAGCTGCAAATAATGCACTCTTCAAATTCTCAGTCTTGTTTTTAACAAGTTTTTCCTTCACCGCTGGTATGTGTTTTGTACTGTTTCTTTAAATAGGAATTTGGACAATGAACAAAATCTCTGCTATGGATTTCCTGGTATTTTTTCTAGTTTGGGTTGAGAGGCTGGTTCTTCAGTATTGCGTTTTCATTTTGATTGTAGGCAAGCCCATTGCTGCTGAAAATAGCTCAAATGTGCTTAGAACAGAAGCAGGCAGCAGCTGAGATTCTTTTTCCTTCTCTCTTGCAGGCTCTTGTAGGCTCTTATATGCGACGTAAACTTACTAGAGGAGAAACTTTCATTAAGGGCTAAATAAACAAGGTTTGCACAGACTGAAAGTTCTCACTTCCTCTGCGCTTTGGGGCACAGCAAAACTTGTCCATCTGGTAAGTTCTATTTTTTTTTAAGGTTTTGTGTTCCTGCCCTTATCACCGAATGTCTTGAGTTTCTAATTAGTAATGTTCAGATAAAAACCCCCTTCTGTATGTATACAAGTATGAGTACTTAACAGTAAAAACATTACTGTGCTTTTGAAACTGTTCAAAATAGATCTTTTTGGTTTAAGACTTGAAGTAGATTTCTTAAACTGTTTATCTAGTATTTATTCTTAGCTCCTATAATGACATTACTAGATGCTTTAATATGAAACTGAAGATTGTTTTGTCTTTTTTGCCTATTTGGTTCTGAATTTAGAGAATTAACATTTGATTTTGTAGTACCAAGTATATTGTGTTATGTCTTAGTTGAAAAATATTCATTCTTGACTCATTGTTTGCTTCATTTTGTGTAGATAATAAGCTTGTTATTGATGCGATAGGGGAATAAGCATATTCCTCAGCAGTTGCCTTTGATCTTTTAATATAATAGTTGTAATTTTTTTCCTGTTAAAGATACTGACCGTGCTTTGCATTTTTGATCATTATACTCCAGACAAACCTTTCTCTTATGAAGTATTACCTGAATGCAACCTAAAACATTAAGGTTTTGTCCTCTACCTTCTGTTTTGCCTTGTGAGTAAAGTCTTTGAAAAGCAGGAGATCAAAGCTCTTTGGAATATTTTCCAGGCTTTTAAATGATCGGCTTTTTGCTGTGATTTTTCTAAACAGTCAGCTAGCATTGTGGCATCCTTACAGATATCTAGTTCAACAAATCGCATATACTGTGGTCCTTTGGCTTAGCACGATTCGTGTGTGTGTGTGTGTGTGTGTGTGTATTGTGTGCTCTGGTTCAGCACTGTTTACTTTCCAGGCATTGCCTAAAATTTAGCTCAAAAATACTAAAAGTCTGATTTTCAAAATATGTCTTCATTTAAATGTAAAGTAGTGGTTCTGCATTATGTTTTCATAGGGGGAAACTTCAGATCAGTGTTCCTACATAAGTTATTTTAGGAACTTTCCAATTCATTTAAGTTTTACTGGGAAACTTTCCAACTTTATGTGAAAATTTTTGTGGATTTTAAGTCTCTAACTTCATCTCGTTTATTTTTTCAAAAAATTCACTTAAACTCAAGCGTTTTATTTTTCAATTTTGCAGGAATAGTGAAAGCAAATCTGGTTCAGTGTGTTGTGGTGGTGTGGTGTTTTGGTGCATGTGAATGATCTAATTCTGCTTTCTCTCCTTCCTGGTGGAAGGCATTAACAATGAAATGGAGATCTTTTCCACAAAGCTATGGAATTTCCAGTGGCAAACTTTAATACTTTGTGCTTCTAATGAGACAATTTCCCTTTTCTCTCTTTGAATTAAGTTGTATCCTGTTCGGATTAAACTATCTTCTACATCTGTCTTGTTCTTGCACATATAGCCCCTTGCTATGTGCTGTAGATGGGTCACCCTGTCCTTGTATTTGCACTGTGCCTTTCACCACACTCTAGGAAATGCTTGTCTTAAAGTGGTAGCTTTTGTTCAGAAGACAAGACATGCTTTCTAAACAACTGAAGCCTCCAAAGAATTTAAGGCTGTTGGTAACTACAGTATGGCTTCTGAAGCAAGTGATAGATTTGAGGGAAGCAATACAGAAATTTAACATGCTTTGATTTTTTTTTTTCTTCCAGCTATGTCTTTCAGAATAATTAGCCACCATAATAGACAAAATATTTCCCAAATCTTTTCAGTAAAAGTGGGGCTTTGGGGGGCTGAGGATAGTCTATTGATGGTCCTTTGTTTCATGCAGCTTTCAGTGTGGTGAGACGAATTTTGTCTGGCATTCAATTTTTGACTGAGTAGCCACCCTCACTTACAGGAACTTGTATCTGGCATGTGGACACAACCCAAGCCTGAGCTGTGCGAACTTGGCAGCAGTTCAGCTTACAGGAGGAAATCTCAGGAGAGCAGTGGAATTTCTGTATTTGCTTAAGTCTCCCTCTGCATTCGTGGCGAGCAAACAGTAACATTCTGTGCAGGTTCCTGCCTTTGACAGTGTAGCTTTGTTCACTTCCCAAAGGTGGTGTCAAAGGTGTACACCATGGAAAAAAATAAACTGGATTTTGTGCTCTCTTGCTTTACTCAGTATGCTCCTGGGGAGCCCTGTGAGTGTGGAGCAGCCTAGCACTGCTGCTTGTAGCTCTTTGTGCCTGAAGAATAAAGGCTTGCTCAGAGTAGGGCAGGTCATGCGAGGAGCTCCCTCCTTGCTGCCCTTCAGAGGAGGGCTGCGAGGCAAGTGGAGCTGAAGTTGCTGTGCCTGAATACATTTGGTCAAAAGGTGCTGCAGAAAATGAAGTTTCCTTCTTGCCTGTGTAGAAGTTTTCCAAACAGTTTGTGTGATTCATTGAACTGTTGCTGTGAGGGGAAAAATGCATCTTGATAGTT
>JAUBOD010000750.1:3478943-3495203 GCA_032353885.1 Nothura maculosa
CTGCCATTCTCCTCTCCTGCCTAATCCCAACGGGGACTGCGTTTCCTGAAGCCGGTGCTTGTTGCCAATGAACAAGCCGGGTATTAGAACTGCTACTCAATAGCTGATCCCAAGTAGCACTTGCCATCAACTGAAAACATTGTTTTAAGTTTGCTTTAAAATTACATCGGAAGCATTTGGGTAAATCGTGCATTTAGGTATGTTATGATACGACATTACGAAAGATACGGACAGAGTACATCAATCTGCTTGTGCCTGGGAATTGCAACAAAATCTTAAAATAGTCTAAAAGAAAAACAGAAGCTTTCTGGAGCCAAAGCCAGGTTTCTGGGTGTTTTTCCAACGAATCAGTGGTGAGGCACATGGGTTTGCAGGTGCCAGGGTGCTGATGTGAGCGCAGCCATTGGCTGCCACGTTTGAAGGCGCCCGTTTGATCGGTGCCCGTGAGCGCGTCCCTGGGGTGGCGCTTCCCGAGCAGCCCCTGGTGCAGGAGCAGCCCCTGCGGCTGGGGCAGGAGCCACGGGGCCCTCTCACTGCAGGCCCTGCTCAGCCACCGCTGCTGCTCCCTCTGCAGAGCCCTGCGCTGCCTCCGGCCTCCTCCTGAGCAGACGGCCCTGACACCCCCACACGTGGCCTCTTCTCTCCCTGCCGCCGGAGCACGGAGCATGGAGCTGCTCCCTGGAAGCGCCTGCTGCCAAGGGCAACGTGTCTGTGGGTGGAACTGGGTGCGAACAGCTCAGCTGAGCAGCAGTGGGTGCTCGTGCAGAAACTGTGCTTGGGGGAGAAGTGGGAGCAGCCCTGAGCGCAGCTTCACTCGCTGGCCCCGCTGGGCAAGCAGAGCTGAGCCAGTAACATTTGCTTCCCACCCCGTTAGCAGGGCCAAGGCTGCCCTGGCCGGGGGAGATGCACGAGAGCTGCTGGAGCTGCAGCTGGTGTCCACAGAGAGCACCAACAGCTCCCGGCACTGGGAGCATCAGGCAGCCCCGGGGCTGCTGAGCTGGCATCTCCTCCGTGTCACGAGAAAGTGCAACACAAGTGCTGCAGGATGTTTAATTACCTTAAATGCTCAAGGACACAGCGAGTGTCATCTCTCACAGAAGACAGAAATGACGGTCTCCTGGGATTCCTCTGGTACTTGGGCAACAGCTCGATTCAGGAGAGGGAAAGGGTTGCTTTTGTAATCACCGTTATCGTTCTTTGTGCAGGACCTGCCTCCTCCTTTGAGGGCTCCTTTCTGGGTTACGCTGTAATCAGTGTCCAACCTCTGATAAGTACAGCTGTGGAAATACAAAAGTAGCTTCAACAGGAGGATTTTTCTGCTTCAGAGCTTTTTAAAGCCCCTCTTCCCCGTAGCTCTGTGCTGTGGGGCAGCTTGCATCAGATTCTGCACCAGAGCTATTTACAAAGCAGCTGAGGCAGCCGCGTGTGCGATGGCTGCAGTGCCCGTTGGGAGCGCTGGCGTCCTGCGCTCCCGCGTTCCCTGCTGCTTCAGCAAACCAGGCACTTGCTCTTGTGCACGAGAAGTTTTCTTAATGCTGCCCTCACCTCCTGCGCTTTCCTTTGCCATGAGCATTTTCCGATTAATCTATCAGTACATTAAGTACTGACATACATCCAGCTCGATTAAGTCAGCAAGCCTATGGGAGACAAGTGTTACAAAATATTGCCAAAACTAATATTATGGAATGTGTATTTTTATTCCTTATTTTTTAAGCATAAGGATTTAAACCATAATGGTTGCATTTCTTGGGTCTAAATGAGCTTGGTGCTGGCTTGGCTCAGCTCGGCGCTTGCCCCGGGAGCGCGGGATGCAGAATGAAGGGAGCCCGCCTTGCGGGAGGCCGGGAGCGGGGCCGGTGCCGGGACCTGCCAGGGATGTGGACAGGGATGTGGGTGCTTCCTGCCCACCCCGAGGCTGCCGGTCACTTAGAGCCACCTCCCAGGCAGGGCCCTCCAGCAGCTTCAGTGCTCTGGGCACAGAGATGTTTGCAGGGGTGGCCAGGGACCCCACTTGGATTCAAGTTATTTTAAAAGGTTTAACATTTGCTGTTCACTGGAAGAGCAGCATCAACAACAACGAAAGTATTGAAGCCAGTGGTCAATGAAAGGACTTGAACAAAAATATTCTCTGTCTTAAGTATCATCCTCATCCTTTACTTTTATTCCATTCCTTCCCCCTATTTGTTTTGTGTGTGTGTGTGCATGTGAATTGTTGAAGTGACCCAGCATTCCAGCACTTTGCTCAGTGTGCCTTTTCCTTCCCTTTTCCTTCACAACTGCTCCAGACTGATCGCATAAATCCAGATGACATAGATTTAGAAAATGAGCCCTGGTATAAATTCTTTTCAGAACTGGAGTTTGGACGTCCGGTAAGTGAGGACAGAATATTGATGTTTAAACTTTAGGGAAAATATTTTTATAATGAGAAATTTTAAAATGACCAAATTCAGCAACCATCCACCAGTGAAGTTAATATGTTTTTTTTTTGAGAGAGGTCAGTAAGATGGTCTAATGCATAAAACTATGGTTTACTAAATTGACCCTCAATTCGCTAGTGACTTCAGTAGCTTTGATATTGACTGCAGATGAGATAAACTGTAGGATGTAAACATTTATGGGCAATGTAAGTTGCATGCTAAACAAGACTGTTTACTATTCTTTAATCCAGCAAAGTAAAAAGATTTATAAAGTTGAACTCTGTCGAAGAGCAGAAAAAAAAATCTATCTGTATTACTGATACTAAGTTACAAACGAGCTATTTTACTTGAAGAAATTAGTCCATGTCTAAATGCCTGAGCCCAGCTGCAGATGGCCTAGGGCACTGAATATTGAGGTTTTTCCTGCACTTTTTTCCTCTTGCCTCCCCACGTGCAAATACCCATTTTGTAGGTGAACACAAAGGCTAGGGGTTGCTTTATTTTCCAGCTGAACATGTGCTTGAGCAGAGAGATTTTAAATCTGCTCCTATTTTCACAAAAATCTAGGTCCAAAAATGAGTAAAGCAAATGTGTTAGCTTAGCCCCTCTGCAAGCTGTTCCACTGAAAGCCATAATCCTGAAAATCCCCATTTGCCTGCAAGGCCTGAACTCCAAAGATGCCTCCGTTTTTCACCTTTTTGGCCTAGACGTTTTCAGTTCTTCTGCATATACTGCAGGCCCAGCTAGACATAAGCACCAAACAGTGTTAATGTGCTCTAATTACATTGAGTTTAATTTAAACAGTGAAATTGTTCTTGCAGCATGACTCACTGTTAGGTTTCACTTCCTCCCTGCCTTAACTCCCGCCTGAGGATGCTGCAGCTCTTGCTTCTCCCGCCTTGCCGGGATGCTTGCTCAGGCTCCATGGAGCTCCAAGTCCCTCTTGCAAGATACCACAGTTCTAGAGGAGGAATGAAAAACGTCTTCCCCTAAGAACTTGCAACAAGGTGGTTGAGCTCCTGCCAGGTGGGAGGTAGCCTGGAATCCCTTCAGGACGAGGAGGGCAGTAAGGAGGGTCCCAGTGCTGCAGTCCCTTTGACATCTGTTGGAAGCCACAATCAGAACTGGGTGACTTCAGGAAGGGCAGAAGGGAGGATAGGCATAAGCAAACCAAATACAGTCTTCTAAAGCTTTATTTTTCTAATCTTTCCTTCAAAAAATATGCATTGAATATCTCCTAAAAATAGAAAATAGTTAACTATATCTGAATTAAATTTGTTGTCCAGTCTTTGTAATATATTGCATTTAGCACTGATCAACTTTAATCTCCTTTAGTCTAGCCATTCAAACTGTTTTAATCATCTTTCCTTTCTCTCTCTAGGTAGGCATAAACGTTCTTCTAAAATCATGTCAGCAATATTTTACAAATACTGATAATCTCTTGTTATTGAGAATAAAATATCTTCTGTAAAATAAAGCATATTGAGAGATTTCCCCAACAACACACAACTGATCAGCTTTATCCTCTCCTGTCTTACTAGTATTCAAAACTGCTAGTATCGATTCAATCACTCAATCTGGACATTTTACTACCTAAAATTACTAACATTTTATTAAGATACTTAATAATTTTAAAAATATTTTAACACATTCTTCATTCCGTTCTCCCCATACATGTCACTCTTGTACCTGATGCTGTCAACACTTCGTTTCTAACTGTGTCACCTTCTCCACGTTTCACTCCTTGCTGCCATTGACTCTCCTCCATTCCATCTCTGCACTTCTGCTTATATGATGCAGCCGCCTAAAAAGCTTTTGGATTATGTTCAAGACAGTTCTCCTGGTGTTTCCAATGAGGTAAATGAATGATTCTTGTTCAGATGAATCTCTTGGGAAAAGGGGTTGGCGAGCTTGCTGTTGGTACCTGAACTTGGTAAAACGCACTGGTTTCTTTCCAACAGCCTTGAGACATTTCTCATTCACAACCACTGTATCTCTGTCTTCACACCTTGGCAGATCACTAGTACATATGGATGTGGAACTGAGTCCACATCCCCCAAACCTCTCAGTGATTAACACTCAAAATTACACAGCAGGCCATATGTCTCTCACTCTTGACAAACTCCCACTTCTTCAGAGCTGAGCGAGCGCATTGGCTGCAGATACCATTAATCTAAATAATTTTTAAAAAATATCTGTCGACAAATTTTGCATGTTAAGTGAAAGCCTTTGTGGCTGAGCGGTTATTTCTCATGTTGGAAATCTGTAAGTGCAGAATTGAAATCACTGCCATATGCTGAGTTAAATGCATCAAGACGAGGTAGCGGCGCTCGCTGCCCTGCTCCGAGTGGGAGCGATCCAGTCCCCCTTCCTCCTCCCCTTCCCTGCTCAGAGTGTTAGGGCAGAAGTCAGGGAATCCCGTCATGACCTTCACAGGGGGCCTTTACTTCATCCATATTTGCTGTTCACTCGCTTCTTCCTTGGTGCCTCCAGGAATTCCACTGAAACTGAGGCCCTGAATTGCTAACAGCATTGCAGGTCACTGCCATTAGGGCTGAAGTTTTTGTACCCTCATGGTCATGAAGCCGGGCAGTTCTCTTGGGTAATAAACTTCTAGGCTCCAGTGATACTTGAGAATAATCTCTATGCTGGAGAAAACCATTTAAAAGTCTTAGTATATGGTTATTTCAAACACAATCATACTCAGTAGACGGGTAAAATAATTACTAAATAATATCAACTTCATATTTAATTTGACAATTGTCTTTTAGTAGGCAAATTATCTTTGAAATTGGGAAAGTTTTGAAACTTGCATCTTTGAATATGTTATATTATGCAAATTTACACATAAATTTTCCAAATTACAAGAAAATTAAATATTTTTTCCACAGAGGCAAAATATTACAAGAGAACTTGCTAAAGTATTAAATTTGGCCTTCATGCAGGCAAGCCTGCTTATTGTTTACAGCCTTTGACCATTTGCTTTTTGCCTAACTTCATTTTCATTAAAGCCTTTGTGCGCGCTAGCGACTCAGGCACTGGCTGAACGTCAAACCAGAGCGGTGTTACCGAGCAGAGCTGGACCAGGGCTTCAAGGCAGCCCCGTGGGGCAGCTGGGGCCGTTTGGCGCTGCCGCGGGGCAGGGGCAGCTCCCCGTGGCCCCCTTTGCTTCCCCCTGGGTACGAGTGAGGGCTGCATTGGTTGAGAGTGTGACGGTTTGGCTGCAGACACACCTCAGTATATTGAATGTTCTCCCTCAGACCCTGAAGGTGGACAGTTATGAGAATGGTTTCCTCCTAGTGAAGCAGGACTCCCAGCAGCAGGTCGGTGCCCTTGTGGCACTGCTCACGGTTACATGTTTGGGTCCTTTGATTTTAATGAGCAGCTTTGGGTTGCAATACCTAAAATTCTTTGGTTTACACATACCCATTCCTCTTCTTCATTTTAGTAATCCAACCCTCAAATTGCTTCTTTTTTTTTTCAAGTTTCATATTTAGATTGTTTATCACTAAGAACAGGGTAATGACAGATGTCTTTAAAAAAAATCCAGTTTCAGTGGGAAAGCTTGTGAAAAATTATTTTCATTTCCTTGCAGAAAAAAATAGATAGCTTTAGCAAGTGAAAGCAAATCATATATTGCTGTGATAAAACTTGTTTGTCCTTGGGACGCTTGTATGCCCTTCCAAGAAGGGCAAAAGCCCAGTGTGGAGCATCGGTGCCAGGCGCAGGGCCGCGTGCGCGCACACGGGTCGGCTCCGCTCCGCTGCTCGGTGTCTGTGCTGCGGCCTGGGGTGGAGGCGCCGCAAGGGGCACGTGGCCAGCAGGGACCAGCAGCCCCTGCCCTGCAGCTCAGCACCAAGGCACTGCTCAGCACCAAGCTCAGCACCAAGGCACTGCTCGGAGCTCTTATTTTCGGCTCCGCTCCTTCTTCCATGGTGCAGCCGTTGGAACAGAGCTGTGCGTTGCCAGCGCTTGGTTGCCACAGTCTGAAAATGCAGGTGATAATGCAGCAGTGGAAGGGCAAGGAGAAGAAAAAGAGGAAATCTATTCTTTTAATTCTCAATTTCAGGAGAAAAAAAAGAAAATAAATATCTGTTATTTAGCACAATGTAGGGCATTACAAAAGTCTCTTGTTGTTTGAAAGCAATTTTAAAGCCTGTGGACTAATTCAGCTCTGATGGGAGCAATTGGATTCAAAAGCAAGAATTTCATCAGAAATTGCCTAAGCTTTGCCTCTGATCCATGACAGTGTTCACAATCTCTCAAACTGCATCCTCCCTAGAGCTTGTATTTCTTGGGAGGAGCATCTCAGAACTAACGGGGAGACTGGCGAGCTCAACACACCGGATTAAAGCAGAACAATCTTTGTATATTTTGAAACAAATCAGAAGAATAAGTAGTTATAACCAAAACCTCAGATTTCCTTTTTTTTTCCTAGACATTTGAATATTTTGGAATGTCCCACAAAACGAAAAGCAAATGAGAGTTGAGGGATGATGTGCTGTGCTGAACTGTCCAAGGGCACACCAAGAAACCCCACAATAGGCCAGAAAGGAAATTCTTTCAGTGCCAGGCCGGTGTGCTGGTCCCTGGGGCGGCGCTGCCTCTCAGCGAAGCACCAGAGTTCCTGTGCTCCAGTTTATCAACATGACAGCCTGCTGTTCACTCACTTCCACAATATCTACCAAAATAAGAGGAGCAGGAGCTGTGCACCGGCTCCTCGGAGGATAGGCTCATGCTTCCTGCGATTATCCAGCAGAAATCCCTGCTACACCAGTTCTGCCACGGTGCTAGGACAAGAACGTGAGCCCCTGCAGCTGGCCAAGCTGAAGGGCAGCTCTGGTTCCCGTCCATCGCTGCGCTCTGAAGTGGTACCGTGTCAGCTGAAAGTCAACTTGCCCTTTGAGAGATGCTGCTTTGTGCTCAGGAAGAAGGTGCACAGGGACCAGGCAGTCCATTCCCTGGACAGCGAAACGGGAGTATTGCCTCGTTCTGGCTGCAGCCTTCAAATGCAAGAAATGATTGATATAGAAGCAGGGGTCTGTTAACATGGAATTTGTAGCATCAGTAAAACTGCAGAGTCGCTGCAATAGTTCATTCCATTTTCCAGGCTTTGCGCAGTAGCTACTTCCAAAGCAATGGCAGACTGGCCTCCAAAGGAATGTTTTCCTGCAGAAATCATGGGTCTTTTGGCCACTAACAGAAAAAGTTTCTGAGTATGATCAGGTGTGGGATCAGTTGAGTGACTGGGCTGGAGCTCTGCAGACCTTACTTGTGCATCAGGGAATTATTTATGTGATTTTTATGTTTTCATAGTAAAGTTCATGCTGTTCGCTATCCAATTTTGGAAAGGATATAAAGAAACAGGACTCTGGATCTTTATTTAGTAGTTCTTTAGAAGGAAAATAATTTTTACCAAAATATACAATGAAAGTGATGCTTTTTAGAAAGGACATAATTTCTCATGAAATACTGCAATATTGATGTGTTGGAATGCACAGAATGATAATCGTGATAGTCTTTTTACAGGTTTTTGTCACAGAGTAATGTTTTAAGTGAATAATCAAACATTGTAACTGGAAATTACCAGCTATTTTATTTCAAATATAGACCTAAAGCATTCATTTATTTGTTTCCACAGACTTCCTTGTATCATCACTATTCAACAGACAGAGGCCTGGACAGGCCCTCCAGGTAAGGGGCAGAGCCAGGTAATTTCAGCAGACACAGATGATACAGCCTGAGCTTTCCGTGTGTCCTGAAGCCAGGAGATGTTAGAAGTCATGGATTTTAACCTCTCGTTTGTAAGATACCAACAAAATAGAGGTGTACAGGGAGACAGCATTCCTCTTTTGATATCCAAGTGCAACTCTTGGTTTTACTGTTTGCATTTGAAATATACTGCTCTGCAGTTTGAGTCTTTTATAAGACTTGGAAAATTGGGTAGAAATACTGACTAAAATAATGAGGTTCTTTTATTCAAGAAGGAGATTTCTTTCAGCATTTCTCTGTGAAACAGTGTTACAAAGTTGAGAGCAGTGCTTCTCTCCTTTACGTATCTGTGATTTTTTGTTCTGGCAATGTTTAACCCATAAAAAGAATGCCATGGCTATGGGTCTGCAGCTGGACCTTTGCAGTGTTTACAGCTCCGTATCTCCATAGCCCCAGCTTGCTCTTGTACTCCCTGCGTGGGAGCTAGACCGCTGCTAAGGCGGATTGTTTCCGCAGCTCCGCGAGCACCGCGAGCGACTACAGGAAAAGGAGGAAGTCGGAACCGGCCGTAGGTCACCAGCGGGCTCCCAGCGAGCAGAGCGCGGGCCGGCCCGGGCTGGGCCGCGCCGACACGCAGGGCTCCTGCAGCAGCCTCCGCAAGGCCCTCGCGAGCTCCTCGCCCTCCTCGCCGTCCCGAGCAAAAGGTAGGAGGGAGGACGGCTGGCGGGACGCTGGCGCTCCGGGCAGCTGTGCTAGGACATGGCTTGTTCGAAGCACCGGCTTGCAGTCCCTCAGGAAATACTGATTTATTCTTATGTCATTTTAAGTTGATTAAAAGTTGGATGTGTGAAAAGGTTTTTTATTTTTATTTAAGCTGCTCATTCTAGGAGAAAAAGTTGATTAAATGAAGAATACAATTGTACCATTATATATAAACTAAGGAAATTTTACTAACTGCACTGTTTCCAGTAGATACAGAAAGTCATTTAACACAAATGATATTTAAGTTCAAAGGATGTGTTTGCATAGTAATAAAGCTTTAAATCTGTAAGTGACGTCTTAGACGTCATCATCAGTCATCAGGACCTAATTTAAGTAAGCAAATGTCCACAGTCTGACATTAAGACTTTTGGTTTTGTAAGTCCATTGAATATTTAGTGCATCATATACAATCTAATTAGCCTTTTTTAATTATCTGTCTTTCCATTACTTTCTTCCATGTCCCTCCAGAAAGGAGATACTTGAATCAGTTTATTTTGTTTTGTTCTATTTTAACCAAGAGAGATTTCCAGGCAAATACCAAGTGTACACAGTGGAAACAATATAGAGAGTAATATCTACTGAAATAGCTTTCCTTGCCTTTCATTTCTTTTGTTATATTTACTTACTGTATTTTGTAGCCATGCTTCCTGGTCAGTCTACAGGTTTATGATGGACTGTCTTAATCACTGGGAAAAGACAATCCCATCTCAAAGAAACACATTATTTAGGCTGCAACAAAACATTCCAATAAAGGAAAAAATTAGGAATATTAAGAGCGAAGTGTTGGACAAGCAAATGTCCAACACTCCAAGCAATGACTTAGTGGTAATTTTAGAAGTGGGTAGTCTCATATTTGGCGTCCCAGGCAAGGTAGGGAGAAGTTGGTAAGTCGCCTTTACCCCACTGGTTAGAAGCAGTAGCCAGGACTTAAACTGCCTGTGCTTGGGAATCCTTCCCTGGAAGCTTCTCCGGCAGCTCTGTCGCTCTGTTCTCTCGCAGCGTGACGGCACCTACTAGGACTATGTCACTGTTTTCTGAAATTAACCATTCTTTTAAATAAAAAGCATATGATGCTTTCTGTTTTTTGGGTTTTTTTCAGGTATTGATCAATGCTGAATTGAATTAGATTACAGTTTGGCCTGAAACAATGTAGATCTGTAGATCTGAGAAATGTAGAATTCAAAACTAAACAAAAACAAATCTAGAAACTAAAACACAAAGGAAAAAAAAGTGTCTGAATTGCTGTAGTGACTAGAGAGTGTGACAAGTTCCTGCACAAGCTCCTGGTGAGCTTTACAAAGAAGATAAGCAAGTTGTTGGGAAAAATATCTGGGAACTTGGTAGGTGTTGTGAAAGAAACTGTAGAAGCTAATGGATGTGTGAGAGAGCTGTAGAATGGTTTACAGTGTATTAATGTGCTTTCCTAGTCTTCCTGTTGTTCCAAATTTATATTCCTGCTGCACATCAACAACTGGGAGAAATTTCATATTTGATAGTATTTAAAGATTTATTTTTATTTTTAATAGAATGTGTGATTGTTGCCAACTGTCTGAACACTATTCAGCTCAAAAACCCTTACCAGCTTCTTTTTAAATGTATTAGTGTAAACATCAGCATTTCACACACATTTTTAAAATTTACATGGAATAATTCCCTAATTCCTCTTTCAATATGATTTTATGTTTTGATCAAGCAAGGTTTTTGTCTGTTTTTGACATCTTCTATAATTAAATATATATTTGAATCTCTGAATGTAGTTCTACAGAACTAAGTTGTGTGCAAACATGGTAAATCTAGTTCTTTCTCCAGAGATGGTCTTGGCTTCTGTCTCTAATATTAATTTATCTCAAAATTGCAGTGCACTGAGATGCATGTTTCTGTTTTGGTTTCATCTCTAAGTGTTTGTCTTTTGACTTGCTTCACACTTGGTGGCTCTTTCCTTATGGATTTTTTTTCCTGATTTTTACTGAGTTAACATCTCTAAAATCCATGAGTTCTTTCTGATGTTCAGATTATCATTACTTTTAAAACTGGAAAATTGAAATAGCTTGATTATTAATTCTTCTCTCCCAGTCTGTAGCAACCTATGTGTAGTGACCTAAATTGATAAGTAGATGCATTAATTGCTGTCTCTTTTCTAGTCTTTCTAATATTTACTGATATTGTTTCCAACTTTCTGAACCTTTTAATTTCTGGCAATGTCTCTTTTTTACCATGCTGCTCTATGGATTATAAAGGTGGGGATATTAGCAAAGTATATCCATCCCTTTACAGTTATTCAGTGCCCAACCACAACACCTCAAATGAATTAGATTACTGTAGCACTTATGGACAACACTTAGCTGTTCCAAACGATTCCAGAAGGGCGGTCAGCTACAAGAACGGCTGGCAAATGACTCGTCAAAATGCAGAAGTCTGGAGCAGCACAGAAGAAACTGCTTCTCCCAAGAGGAAATCTCGCAGCTGTGACGATCTGTTAACAGACGACCGCGATAGCTATGCTGATGCACAGGCCAAGTCTGAGAGCATGGGCTCCCTGTTGTGTGAGGAGGACTCCAAGGACGCCGGCTCCATGAGCTGGGCCTCCCCGTACGTCCCCGAGGGCCGAGGTAACGGTAGGTCGCGGGTTCGGCACAGATCGGCACACGATGCTCCGGGGTTCCTCAAAATGTACAAGAAGATGCACCGCATCAATCGCAAGGACTTGATGAATTCCGAGGTGATTTGCTCTGTGAAGTCGAGGATACTGCAGTATGAAAAAGAACAGCACAAAGGTATCCTTCAGGGCTGGAGAGAGTCTTCTACGGAAGAGGTGCCTAGAGACATGGTGCCAACCAGGATATCTGAATTTGAAAAGTTAATTCAGAAGTCAAAATCGATGCCGAATCTAGGCGATGAAATGTTGTCAGCGGTCACCCTAGAGCCTCCTACAAACGGCTTGTGTCCGACGCGGCGATTTTCTGTAGAGTCCCTGCTGGAGGAAGAAAGCGAAGGGAGACATCCCGCTCAGGTACAACGAAACCACAAGTCTAAAACTCTGGTGCCAATTCATATCGAAGTGACCAGTGATGAGCCACAGCGGTCGCACATGGACTTCTCAGACAGTGATCAAGACGGAGTTGTTTCTGACCTCAGCGACTTCATCCAGATAGAGGGGTCATCCTTCTGCAGTGAAAGTGACTTTGACCACTTCTCCTTCACCTCATCTGAAAGCTTCTATGGATCGGGCCATCACCACCACCATCACCACCACCACCACCGGCATCTCATCAGCTCCTGCAAGGGGCGCTGCCCGGCCTCCTACACCCGCTTCACCACCATGCTGAAGCATGAAAGGGCTAAACAAGAAACCTCCGAAGATCCTAGGAGACAGCAAGCAGAATCTGGCCTCTCCAAGATAGCATTCCTAGTCAGCCCAGTGCCTTTCCGGAGGAAAAAAAGCGCAGCTCCCAAAAAAAAACCCGAAAAGACGAAAAGTAAATCGTCTGTATTTGAAGCACTAGACTCTGCGCTTAAGGACATCTGCGACCAAATTAAAGCTGAGAAAAGGAGGGGAAGCTTGCCTGACAACAGTATATTACACAGACTGATTAGTGAGCTGCTTCCAGACATTCCAGAAAGGAATTCATCTCTTAAAGCTCTGAGGAAAAGCCCCATGCACCAGCCTTTCCATGCTCTGCCTCAAGATGGTGCTATCCACTGCCCACTGTACCAGAATGATTGTGGAAGATTCCCCCTTAGTGCCTCTTTTCAAGATGTGGACGCCACTAACAACAACAGCCAGGACAATGATAGTGCACTGTGTTTCCAAGGTGGATTAACCTTCTCCCTCTGTCTTTGTGATTCGCTTGTCCAGCCTTATTCCTTCATTTCCCACCCTTTCTCATTTCTTTGGTGTGTATGTGTGCGTGCGTGTATGTGTGGTCTATAATGAACATTCATCCCACAAAATCCTTAATGAAGAAAGCATGTCATTTCTCCATCAGTGACTAAGGTAGATAAATTCACCGTCTATTCACAAAATGTAGTAATTTGGACAGGAAACAGCTTTTTCCAACTAATACATAGATTATTAGTACTGTAATTATAACAGCAGCATTAAATTGAGCAAGGAGCCTTGCTTCCTATAGCTGACTCTTAAAGATAAGTCTGTTTTCTTTCTTTTTCCTCAAACTAAAAAAAAGACTTACAAAAAGTGAATGAATGCAAAAGTGAAAGACTGCAAGATGTTAGTCAAACATCATGCAGGAAACTCTTTTGTTATTTAAAAAAAATCTGTACCAGGAATATGTTGTACTGCATCCTGTGGTCGAATGCAACTGAGAAAAATGCTGTTACGTCTGCCAGCTGCATAGAAATTTGATTTCGTTTTCTCATAAAAAATATGCTCACCCTGCTGTGCTTATAACTTTTTGTGAATAGACAAAGGCCATTTGAGGAACATTCTGTTTCCCAGCTCCAACAATACAATTTCCAATTTCTGTGGCAGTAAAACTAGTTCCTCTCATAGAATTTTAATACATCTATGAAGTTTTGAGAAATACTCTTCCTTTTGAAAGGGGAGTCCTCAATAATCTAATCTTGAAGGATACTGTCAAGGTGAGTATAGCTTTTGAAGTCTTGTCTTGACAGTGATCTTGTTCTAAAGTCACAGCTTTGAGGTGTTCATTGCTCTGCTGATTTTCTCAAGAAAAAAATAAAATTACTTGAGTTAAAATTTTAAAGTTAACCTTAACATCTTAAAACACATTAGTGTTACAGCATCTGTGTGCAGAGGTATCCACTAGGTGTTTCAGACAGGTGAATAGCTTTTGAAACCCTGTGTCATTTATTTATTTTTTAAAATGGTGAGACTTCTGTGTTGAAATCTGCTTGCAAAAGTACAATTGTCCATAAAGGAGCATTTGCGAGGATTCCAATTACATTGCAAAGATGTTCTTGAGGACACAACTGGATGTAAGGAAGTGTGTCTTTATTAGCTTAATTTTACAATCTAGTAATTCTCGCTCATCTAATTTATCCTCAATCTCACATCTTTTTCTGTAATTTTTGCCAGTACTGTACTAGCAAATATTTATTTCAAGACAAATCAGAATCGAAGCAGTTACCACCTTTTCTAAAGTGATTAGGAAATAAGTAGATAACAAACTTTAGTAAAAAAAAAAGATGGCTGTGAAACTCAATTCAAAATTGAATTAGAAAAATTGAATTAGTCATTATCATGATTAGCCCTTGAAGTAATACTATAAGATGGAGTCAAAGCTGTTGGGAATCCTGTATATATAAAGGGATATCAACGAGTAAATAAGCATTAACTTCTGGTCCTTGAGAACAGGGAAATGCTATTTTAGAGTAAACTTGGTTTCCTAGTGATGATGAAAGCGCTTGGTGTGAGAGAAGGGACCTACTTGACTACTCCCATATCCCCAGAGCACAGATCAGTGTATGAGAACACTGCAGTGGCTGCTCTCAGCACCAGTCACAGCGGAGCTCTCCTGGAGAAGGTCCCTATTTTGCTGGATCCGCTCTGCTTCTCTGGCAGGAGCAAGACACTGCGGAAAGCCCAGGGTCCTATCAACAGGAGCACTGAAAGCAAATACTAGGCACAAGTGGCCCAAGTTGCTCTGCAGAAGTTAAAGGAAACGGTTGTCCCTAAAACTGTTTTTCACTCTTTTCCTTCCCACTTCTTGCTGCTGGCATTTAGCAGACAGTACTTGGAGGCATTACCTCTTTGGGCAGTTAGTCCCAGGACGTACCAGGAAGGCTGCCCAGGATGAGGCCCACACACCCTGGTTGGGGTTGACATGCTTGTGACTAACAATGTATATAGCCTGATTTTTCCTCCAGTGTATTTATCAATAGCCTCAAGTCCCAAGGCTTAGCAGACGATCCAATAGCAAACACTTAAATTTCATTCTTCCTTAAGGCCCAGCAAAATGGATGTGATGCTTTCAGTTCTGTTTTTCCACTTGTGGTTCTTTAGCAATCTATGGAATTGCTAGCAACAGGTTATGTGAATGAAGTACAAGGAAGGCCGAGGTCAGACAGATGCCTCCACGAGTAGCTATCACTGTGGCACCGGGGAATATGGTAGTCTCAGGAGAAAGAGGAGATAAAATAGTTCCTTTATTTTCATTTCACATTGGCTACTTGCAGGACTATAGAAACTAAGATTTTTATTTTATTAAATACACAAAAAGATGTATTCACCATCCTGTAATGTACTACCGTGTAATAAACACTGGTGAGCTGCCCTTTAGGAAAATCTGCCACATAGATTGGTGAGTACTGATCCATCTCCATCTCCACAAACAGAGTAGTTGTTATGTGCTAGAAACCAGTGATTCAGTGCTCTCTCATTAAAGCATGCTGTAGTCATGTTGCTTGCATGAAATAATCTGTTGATATTGGTGGCATTAAGGAAATGGTTCTTGTCACTTGTGATGAAGTGTCAGTACTGCTGTCGCCCCATTTAGTCCAGTAAGGCATGTGCTCCGTAGCATAAGGTGGAATTATTTTGCCCTCCTGGTCCTCCATTACACAGTCCCTGACGCCTCTGCTTGAGAGTCAGTATCTTTTTTTCTTTTTTTGGTTTAAAATGCTCTTTAACTATCATGTCATATTTTCTTTCTACAAAAGGTAAAATAGGAGATTCCAGATCTCTTCATGTCTTTATATTTTTGTAGATCCCATTAAATAAACCCAAGTACTATCAAAGATTTGAACTGTTTTTGCATAATTTACCAGAGATTCATCTAATGATGTTCTGTTTTCAGTAGACCAGGAGTCCCCTGGAAGCCTTTCTTCTGCTTTCGCTGAGGTGGGACGGTGTATTCCAAGGGAGAGAAGAGGAACTACAGACAGAGCAGAGGTAGCTAAATACGAATAAATAGCACAGCAGCTTGCATATGGAAAACCAATAACACCGCAAGACAAAATTTCCTTATTATTAACCCAAATTTGCTTGGATTATAAAATGCTGTAATTATTCAGGCCAAAGGAGCATTTAAACATAATTTATCATTAAATGGGACAGAATTCCTTTTTTCTTTAGGAGACTGATCCCTTAAAAGTAAAAGAATACCAAGCATTGTAAGATCCGCTGCACTTTCTACTGATGTTTAAGTGGATGAGTCAGGGTTGACTGAAGGGGGCACTTGGCACAGAGAAGAACAGCAGGTGCCACTGGGGAAAGTCTCTTGTGAAAACCAGAGTTTACACAAGCAGCTGCCTCAGGAGCTTCGCAACTGACACAAGGAATATTTGTGTTTGACAGTTGCTTATGTTTTAAAGAACGAAAGCGCTTACCGTAACAACAGTTGCTTATACTAATGATTGGGAGGAAGAAATGGAATCGGGCATGCAACCT
>JAUBOD010000750.1:3495303-3510377 GCA_032353885.1 Nothura maculosa
CCCTTTTTAATCTTAGTCACATTTTAAAAAGTTGAAACATTATTTACCATATAGTAATATTATGTGAATGTATTTTGCCTACTTTTCAGAAACTGCCAGCTAGAGCTGTATATGACTTTAAAGCTCAGACTTCTAAGTAAGTACTAAACTTCTGTTCATTTAATAATTCATAATTCAAGAATAATCAAGCACTTGCCTTGGCTAGCTGCTTTAGTAGCTAAATTTCAACACCAAATGCCACGGCTGCAGAAGATACCGCCTGCTCTCCCAGCAGACTGTGAGACGATATTTTGTATTTACATTTCTGAACTGATTATATTCACTGCCTTTGCTTGGGCACGGGAATGCCTGTGCAACGTCGGCCTGCCAGCTCGGGGGCGCTGAGCGGCACCCCGGCCGGGGAGCTCTCCGTTCCCAGTGACGGGTGTCGGTGCGCGGGGCGCCTCTGCAATATTCCTGCAAAGTCCAGGGTAATTCAGTAACTCACCTAGAGTTTCTGGGGTGCATAATGGAGTGGTACCTGGTGAATCTACCACAGCTGTGGCACTTTTACCCCAAATGTTTAGTTGCTAGATCCTGTTTCAAATTTGAAGTCCTCAAGAAACCTCTCAGGCAGAGGAGTTCAAATATAAAGCTGTCAACATCTGATTTAAATAAATCTGTTACAGAGAGCTGTCCTTTAAGAAAGGAGATACTGTCTATATCCTCAGGAAAATTGATCAAAACTGGTATGAGGGTGAGCACCGTGGAAGAGTTGGAATATTCCCAATTTCTTATGTTGAGGTTTGTTCTCTGTTTTAATTTTTTGGATTAGTTGGGGTAATAGGTCCCTAAGCTACATGGGAATGGTGCAAATCTTTCTTTTTTTTTCTTTTTTTCTTTTTTTTTTGGAAATTTTTGTAGAAACTTTCTCCCCCAGAAAAAGCCCAACCTGCCAGGCCGCCTCCCCCTGCACAGGTGGGAGAGATTGGAGAAGCTGTTGCCAAATACAATTTCAGTGCAGACACAAATGTGGAGTTATCGCTCAGAAAGGTACTGTTTTAGAATTGTCTTTATCAAAATACCATTGTGGTGTCTATTGCTACACAGAATTAATTTATAGTAAATACTCTGCTTTGGTGCACTGTACAGTGGGATGCCATTGTCATAACTCATTGGTTTGCTTTCCTTCATAGCCCCCTGCAAATATGTTGTGCCATAGGGTGACACACACAAAGATCTGCTGACTGCTCAGTCTTCTTGTTTGCATTTTAGTTGTTCATTTTTTTCCTGTACAATTCTTTTTTTTTAAGCTATTGTAATCACCATTAATCTATCTCAATACAGAAAGAAAAAAGAAGGCTTAGAGGCATTTTCATGAGTGTATCAGTCCTTGCAAATATTTCATCATTTCATTGGTGAAATATTGGAGATTGATGAACCCCAAAGTCGTCCAGCAAAATCAGGAATTGGAATTAAAAGGATTAGGAATAGTTTGTGATTTTTGTCTTTCTTAATATCCCTATTTATGCTTATTGTAGTGGTCACAATTTTGACACTAGTTTCCTATTCCGCTGTCCCACTAAGGGTGATTTTAGAGCACTCAACAAATCCATGAAAATTGAGGAGTTCCTCACAATTAATGGGAAGCAGCACTGCAGGGAAAATAATCCTATGTATTAAGAGTCAAAAAACTTGACCAGTTCTGATAATTTCATTTCAGGGAGACAGAATAATCCTTCTTAAGCGAGTTGATCAAAACTGGTATGAAGGCAGAATACCAGGAACCAACAGACAAGGCATCTTCCCTGTTTCCTATGTAGAAGTCATCAAAAAGAATGCATCCAAAAGCACTGATGACTACCCTGATCCTCCAATACCCCAAAGCTATTCTAGTGACAGAATACATCATTTAGGTTCAACTAAGGTGAGCAAAACTTTTTATTATTTATTATTTTGCTATTATCCCTACAGTGCGTTGAGGGACATGTTTTTTTTTGTTAAAATGACAAAGTGCAATTTATGGACTAAGTGCACTATCTGTATTTTCTGAATATGTAGAATTGTTTTCCTAGCTTGGCATTTTGATACCAGAATGCCTGCATTCTGCCAAGATTTTTCTCTTCTTTTTTTCATTAGCTATTACATTATTGAGAATAGGGCTGAACAAAATTTGTGCAGAAAAAAAATAACCTACAAAGCCAGACTTAATTTAGGCATCTTGGGCAGCATTTGAGCATCATGGGTATGTCTAGCAGACTCTTCATCATCCTGTGTGAAAACGGTCTCTTAACATCCTTGTTCTAAAAGCTTATGGTCCCATTAGCACACAAAGGGATAGGGCAGGTAAGTTACCCAGGGACACTGGCTTGCTAAGACTAGTTCCAAGCATTTCAGAAGTAAAGGAAGAAAAACGTTCTGTACTGGAGCTTTCCCCTTTTTTTCTTCCTATTCACATTCCTGGGGAGATTCTTGGTGTCAGATAGGGAGATTCTTTGGAGTGACATGACAGCAGTGCCAGCCCTGTTTAATCAATAGAGCAAATGTCATTGCATTGTCAACAAGCTTGGAGTCAGATCTTTATAATTTTTCTCGCCAAATAGCTGTGGCAGTTTCTAAACTCTTTTTTTCCTATAGCCACCACAATTCATATTGCTTAATACTAGAGAGCATTCCTACATTATGCTTTATCACTCATTCACGAGATTTCATGGTCATCTACTCAGGAAATACAACTGCTTGGTCAGTGACAGAAACTAGGAAAACTTCTGCATGCAGCTGTGCTCAGCATTCATGTAGGGCCACCCAATGCTTCTGAACTGTAAAGAGGAGAAACTTTCCAGATCTTCTTCTTTACATTTGTTTCTCTTTCTAGCATTTGTATTTTCCAGCTGTGTATTTTGTGTGTAGCACATGAACTTTTTATCCTGCATTTAATTAATTTGAAAATTCTGCTCTGTAAAAACTATTAGCTGATTGTGATCACTGCCGGAACAGGTCGTTTCTGTCTTTCCCAAATATGCCATGATGCTCTAAGGAGCTATAGCTCTTTATATTTCCATGCCAACAAAATTGTTGAAGTGAAATAGCATCAGGCTCCATATTCCCATAATAACTTTAAATGCAAAAGAGTGAAAGGGTAAAGACTCCCCAAGATACATGTGGAGGGTCCCCCCAAGAATTTTCATTAGATGTCATCTCTGTTTACAATAAAAAATAATCCAAAAAGAAAGATCAGAAGGTAAACCCTGAAGTGCAGAGCCTTGCACTGTGCAAGCTGTGAGAACTCCAGCGCGTTTCAGAGGCCAGTCTTGCTGTAAGGCCAGTGCATGGAGCCCAGGAGCGGGGGCTGCAGGACCCCTGGCCGTGCTGCCCGGCCGTCCCCACGTGCTCCACAGCTGGTCCACACAGGAGGAGGCAGGGACCAGGCTTGACCTTGCCTTGGGCTCTAGGATGCACTTAGTCCCTCATCATGAGTTGCCATTATCACAGTAGAAGTGACTGGCCTACATTTTCCCAGCATTGGGTATTTTTAAAATGCAAATAGCGTGACCTCAGATTACTTAGCAGCAGCAGGACACTTTTGTAAAAAATTAGGTGTCTAACATATCTGTTAAGAGCAGAAGGGAGGATCAAAGGGAGCCCATGTGGGGGTCATGTGCTTCTAGCTAAGTCAAAAAAATGATTGCACTGGGATTTCCTTGTTCAGCTGTGTTTGAAAATGGTAACACCAAGCAAGATGACAGCTTATTCTTTCAGCAATCCTAAAAGTTTGCTGCGTTTTCCCACAATTACTGCTCTCACTTCTCCTACTCTTTTATTCATATTTATTCATGTTTGTAAAGGAAGGGGTAAACTTTTGTGTCACTTCTACTAGAGCAATTGTGCTCAACTACACTGATGTAATGGCGACAAAACTAAATTGGCAATTTAAGTCAAAGAGCAAGCTTGGCTCTGCTGGATGTGGACCAGACTATCTATGACCTCAGCTCTAGTGCAGCTTGTAGACATGGGGAATTGAAAATGGGAGCATCTCCTGGCCCCTGTTATAACCTCTAAAGCACAGGCTGTAGGTGGCTGCTCAAGGGCAGGAGACTGTTGGCTGAAAGGGCCTACCAGGCTGCACTGTATCACTGTGTGTGCTTTGGCATAGAGCATTGCTGTAGCAAAGGCTTAACTTTAAAGTAAAGCTGTCTGCCTCTAGAACGCTCCAGCAGAAGGTAAGTAATCTAATCCTCTTCCCATTCTGCACTGTTACTTTAGCTTTCTGAAGTTATTGTCTAGAGCGATACCTAAAACATGAAGTAATCCAGATAACCTAGAGAGATGTGCACCTAAGTATTCGGTACAGTTTTAACAATGAGATAAAAATATTTTCTGTTCAAGTTTAATATTGAAGATTAATAGTTACAAAATGCACTTTCAGTATTTACTGAAGCAATGGATATCTACTGATGCTGTGTACGTATGACTCACCAGTCTTTCATTCTTACAAAAGGACATTTATTTTACCAGAAGGATACTTCAATCAATGTTATGTAACGGTACTCAAAATACACTGCTGTTATACTGCGCTCTCGCTATTTTAAAAGCATTGTTGGCTGCCTACATTCATTTGCAATTGAATGTATCTTTCACAAACATTGATGTCATTTTGAACTAATAGTTACTTCTAAAGAAAAAAAATGCATTCTGTAGCTATTTGTGCCATGATAAAAGTATGCAATGTATTTAAGATGTTTCTTAAACACGTGAAAAGAAACAGAAAAAGTGCAAACAGTAACAGTAGGATAATGAGAAATCACTCCAGTTATAGCTTAAAAATACTTAATGACACAGTGTAACTGATATTCTCAAAATAATAGTAATAGTTTGGGGGAAACTATACTAATTTGAGTTCTATGATTTAATAACTTGTGACAAGCTTACTACCACAGCACCATAGATAACATAACTCAAGCAGATCAAATGCAGGTTGCCCTCATGAATGTAATGATTCAGATCTGTCTCCATGTTTGACATTTAAGCTGCAAGCCAGAACCTGATACAGTTTCACTTTTTAAATATCGTTTCTGCTCTTCTGATTCATGTACTAATGATTTCAGACACTCGTGCTGACCGAAATGATACTCCACAATCCAAACAGCAGGGCTTTTTCTTTCCCAGGCTCCTCATATCTTAGATCTGTCATATTTATTTACTTGAATTCCCATGTGTTTCTTATTTTTAAAGTTGCCTTCTCAAGCACTGTGCCCACTTCCCAGATACCATTCCTCCTCTTGGCCACATGTTGATCAAATCCTCCTCCAGGCTGCTCCTAGCGACTGCTTTTCACGGGCTCTTGACTTTTCACCTGCACGCGTGGGCACCTCACCTCCTCCTCCACCAGCTCCACACACTTTTCTTTGTGATGCAGAAGAACTCAGTTCTTTGGTCTTAACAGCATCCCCAGCTGCAGCATTTGCCCAGAGTAATTTCATTCACCAAATTAAGGACAATCATCTTATTTCACATACAGAGATCCCTCTGAGCTCTCCTGTAGCTCTTCCTCAGCCCTTTCTTGCACCTACATCTGTCTCATCTGTTTCATCTTGTGACACAGCACATAACTGTATGAGCAGCAAGACCGAACCAAGAAACGAGAAAGACTTGCAAGGGATACTTTGCTCTTTAGTTGCCAAAGTAACTAGAGATTTGTCAGATACTGCAGGAGAACATGGCCATGTTGGCACCATTTCTGGTATCCCTCTGCCACATAAAGGTGGCTCCATCCCCAGGATGTTAGATGCAACTGCTGAATGTGAAGAGGAACTCGGTAAAGGAAATCAGTTAGTTAATGCAGGGGATCAGACAAAGCCTCAAGAACCAGACTTCTGCAGAGGAGCACAAGACACCACAGAAACATTGCCAAGTCTCTACATAGAGGAGGATCAGAGACTTGACAATCTAGAATTTCCAATAGACACCATGGTATGTAATGGAGGCTACGCATCACCAAATGCTGATAAGGTATTTTGATGTCATGTCACTTCTGTGTTCCTATAATTTTGCCCTTCCTCTCCCCCCCCTTTTTGGGTTATGCACAGTCCCAGCTTTACCTTTATAACAGTGCATTGGATAAAGAAAGATTGCCAGGGTCAGGCCAAGCCCCTTGTCAAACCTTCCAGATTTAGGAAAGAGGGATGCACATTGCTGTAAGCTCCATGGTTTCCTGCTGCTGCTGCCTTCCTTCCCCTCTAAGCACATCAGCTGCTATCAAAATTCCAATGGGAAGATCCAGGGAACCATTCTCCTTGCTGGCCTAGCATGTGCGACCTCTTTCAGAGCGTGAGGCCTCAGCAAGCAAATCCTGTTAGCACTTTTCAGAGGGAGGGAGAGACGTGTCTTCCACAGAGAGCCAGTAGCTCACACCTCACATGTGTCAATTCAGCAGCTGATATATTTATGATCGATTCTGTTATGAGAATGTCTATTAATAACAGATTAGATGGATTGTAGTTGGCAGTTGAAGAAATGCTTCCCCCTATAGCCTTCCCCAGTCCCTCTTTTGGACAGCACAGCACTGTGCTCAGCCAAATGTGTGCTAGCTGCTAAATGCCACTGCGCGGCTACACACCATGTGTGGGTTCTGAGCAGAGTTGTAGAACACATTTTTTCTGTCCAGCATTTATTTCAACAGTCAGACTGTTCAGGCAATTAATTTGCTGGCACATACAACTATGTAAATAAATCAAACAGAATAATACATGTCCAGGCAGAACATGAAACTAGTTTCATTGCAACACTCTCGCAGGCCTCCTCTACCTTTCCTTGAGTGGAAAAGCACCAAATCGGTGCATTCACTGAAGACAAGGACCGTGTGAAGCCAAGAGAAAACAATAAAAACAGAAATCCAGTGCCATTAATAGCAACTTGTGTTGAGTTCTGAGAGCAGGGATTTTCTCCCAGAATAGTAGACTGACTAATAATACAAGTAGTATTACGCTGCTGGCTCTTCATGTTAGTTGCCCAACCCCTCACTGTGCATTTTGTCCTTCACACCTGGGTTTCCCACACACCTGCTCTCCCTTTTTCTTAAATGTTTAAGCCAGCCCTTCTTTCTGGGCAGGAGGCACCGGGAAAGTCTAGTCTCCCTTCTACCTTTCTTCTAATCCTGCATTTCACTCTGCCAAGGCACCAGCTCCTCATTCTGTCCCTACATCCGTGTCTGCTGCTTCCCTCTCCCCTCCTCTATTCTCTAAACTCTCCCAGGGGCAGGAGAAAGCCTCGCCGCCACCGCCCAAGGTAAACTCCCTGTTTTGAACACCTTTGCTGCAAGTCTGCCCTTATGTTTAATAAGGCTAACCCTGAGTTTGATCCTTTTGCATGTATTGTCTCCATTACTAATAGTAAATAACATAAGCACATGGAATATTGTGATAGGCCTTCTTCAAATGAAAAACAAGGGAAAACTTATACCCATTATATGAAATGAAATAACAGAGATACTACTAATAGGGCGGGTCATCAAATCCAAGTCTTGTACCAGGACTTCACTCAACTTATTTAATTCAGGGAAACAGAACTTCATTCAAGCACACGAACCTTAGTGACATTTGTCCCTTTAAAAGCATTTTCAGGTTCAAGATAACACTTAGGCAATGAGTCATTACATTTCTTAGTACAGCACTATGCAGCCAGGAGCAATACGCTAAACACCGTTGCTGTTAGCCAAGGACTGAGCAAGGTCCTTGTTCACAACCCAATTTGTGTTGACATTGCAGCTCTGTGCCAGGAAAACTAAATAACTAAATAAATAAATAGAAAGGCTGGAGAGAGGCACAATCAATTTCAAGGTAGACGGAGTGAATTCCCAGTGCAGCTTAGACCCAAACTGCATTTCCACTCCCAGAGGGAGGGTTCCAGACTGCCAGAGGCTCACTTTTTTTTTTTTTTTTTTTTTTTTTTTTTTTTTTTTTTTGTGAAAAGGGAAGAAAGCTCTGTAAAAAGTATGAAAGACTATCAAAAAGTAATCATTTAATATGTAGCAAAAACTGTATACTTCTTGAAAACCATACTCTATGAAACTGTGTGTTAATCCAGAATCCATATGTAGTGGATGTTAAGAAATCTTAAGAACCACTAATTTGGTAGCTTTTTCCTAAGGAAAGAAAAGATGTAAAGGTTCTTGGCACTATGAATTTATCATGGACTAGGAATGTTTTACCACACAAAAAAAGGAAGGATTAAAACGACCTTGCTTTCCCCTTTCTTTTCTCCTTCACTCTCCCCACACCTAGAAAGAGTTTGTTCTTCTCTGTTGGCACCTTTAAGTTGCAAATAGTCACAAAACCCAAAGAGTTTCAAGTCTCAGCACTCCTGCTTTGCATCAAATCTCCTTCAGTGCTGACTTTTGTTAACTCTTTAGCTGGTTTAACAGTGATCTTAACTCTACTGGTCTTCAAAGTACTTTCCATCACGTACTTAAAAGTGCATTTAAAAGGTAAGTAAAGTCTGTTGTCTTTTTAGCAGACACAAGCTACAACAGTTGTCATTGGTACCTTTAAGACTCCTATGGTTTTCAGCTCTTGTGCTTTCTTCATTATTAACTGGGTTGCTTCTGTGGATACATTTGCAGTGGCAGTTCTTACACCAAATGCACTGTGTGTGTGATTAATTTTTTAACTGTACAAGTGTATGTGGCTGAACAGCAAACCCTTGGAAAGAAAAAAGCTACTGCTGCTGCAATGAAAATACCATCTCCTAACAGCGCTGCTCCTTACCTACTCTTGTAACACGCTTGCATGTCCTTACCAGGGAAAGCATGTCCAGTCTGCTCTTAGGAATGAAGCAGCAGAGATCCCGTGGTGCTTCTTACTGAAGCTCTCAGCTGACACAGTTTTTATGATTTCTCTAGGCTGATTTAAAGAGAGAGATATTTGTTATGGGTAAACCTCCTCGTAGCCCTCTGCTGACTAAGAGATCCTACAGCTCCCCTGTCAGAGGTCACAGCTATTCACACAGGGTATGGTTGTGTCTGCCCAGTGTGCAGTAACAGCGTTGCCGCATAAAAGCAGCTCCGTGTCTAGTCCCTCGGCGTTCTGCTTGTGTCCAAGTGTCTGAGCACTATCAACACACCTTGTGTGGCTCCCGCTGCGCTTCCGTGCTCTGTCCCAGTAGAGCCAACAGGGCTGTGTGTGCCAAATTTCATGTTACAATTGTGTAAATGTATTGTATATCTGCAGTAGTACAGAGTATTTCCAGTGCCAGAAAAACACAAGTGATCAATTCTTTATATGATTTAGTCTTTTTTTCTAAATGGATCCTCTTGTTTCAAAGTATTTCTAGGTTACTAAAACTATCTAGTAGTCAAAGACTTAGAATTCATTGCATGTACACAGGCTTTAGCAAAGCTACATTCTTGGGTTTTTTTAATGCATGTCCTTCTTTTCAAAATATTTTGTTGCTATGGTAATTGTGTTGTATTCACTTGCCACTGCCCTTGTTCTCCAAGCGCCGCTATTCCAGCCCGTCATGCTCCTCAGCCTTTCCTTTCACAGCAGCCTCACACTGTAACAATTCCATAGCCTGAAGCTTACACTGTAAAGATTGTTTAGCTGAAAAAATCTATTCAACGTATGCAAAAATTCTTTATGAGTAAGAGTTATCACTATGTTTTACTTTCAATTTAGGACTAAATTATTTTCTGCATTTTGCATTCTGCATCTTTCTTAGCATTTGGCCCTTAAAACATAACAAGCTGAAATATTTTCCATGTAGTCATTGCTGATCTAAGGGTACTATCTTGCTGTTTGCTCCATTTTTAAAATGTTTTCTTTAAAATATTCTGTTTTTTTCTAACTTTCAAAAGTCCTGTAATTTTTGGCAGCCTTTTGTTTACTACCAGCTGTGAGAGGCTACTGTTTGCTCCATCCCTTAGCCAATTCAACGCTAGGCAGACCAGGATTCATGTATCAGGAGAACCACACAATCACAGAGAAATACCAAGCTGGCATGAGAACAGGAATAAGCGCTGTTTTAATGCTGCATGGATGGCAGATGTTACTTTAAAGGAACAAGATGCCCCCAGTACTTCAAGGGAATTGTATGGATCCATAGTGTGTGCATCCACTATTTTAATTACAAAACTAGAGTCCATGTGTACCTACAAAATGTTTAGAAATATGACAGATCATTATATGTGAACACATCATCATCATCATGCCAAAATAAAATAATAACGAAAAAAACTGGTGTCCACTGGGGACCTTACTAATAAACATTTTGGAGATGAGACTCTAAAAACCTAAGATCCTTACCTAGGAAATATGAATTGAGCTCAGGAACTCAGCAATATTTGGAAGTTAGAAATCCTAAGCACCAAGAGCTTCCATGGAAGATACATTCCATGCTATCTCCTGAGCATGATTAACCAGGACTTGCAAGAGTCCCTTCCAGCCACTACCACTGTGTACAGGAGCTTAGAGGGAAAAGATGATGTGCAGAAGGCTTCTTGATATGAGCTGGGAGAGTATCTAGACGTGAATTCAGATTAAGGGAATCCCATCCCATCGTTGAAAACCTTCACTCACCTTGATCTTCTCTAATCTGTCTACTGTTAACAACAGTGCTTTACTAGCCATGAAATATATTTAAAGTGTAAGCATGTGTAGAAAAACGTAATATTGACCTACCGTGTTTCTTCCCAACGTGGTACATGTTCAAAGCATTAAGTCATTTGTAATACTGTTGAGGATAGTGACTGTCACTGTTTGCAAGAAGATCCGTAGCCTCGGTCAGGTTCTCTGGTATCTTTGACTATCTTTGGCATTAGCTCAGTTACAGTCCCGATGGAAGATTAGCAGAGAATAAGGTCAGATTTGAATCCAAATACCAAGCAATCTGCCCAGTGAAATATTTTCTTACTTGACACTAATGGTTGAAGGATGTTTACCAGGAACTGAAATGTCTAAAAGACACACCAGAAGATAGTCAAAAATTTTTAAAAAAAAGTTGTCATTAATAAAAAAAATAGTTATTCACTAGCCTGCATCATTAAGCACTCTACCACTTTTAAAAGTGTCTTCTACAGACTATAAAGGTTAAGAGGAGAATATTCAGTGTTGTCTGAAACATCATTAAAATAAATACTTCATCTGAGAATACTGAGGGGGGGAAAAAGCAACATATTGCATTTTAATATTTAACTTCCATGGTTAGTTATCATAGCTTTTTCTCATAGAAGACCTTGCCTTTAAGAGTAAACTGCAGCAAAATTTATTAGCGTAGTCTAAGGAGACACAACGCACAGAGCAGTAAGACACATTCCACGGCGTCAAGATCAGGTGGCAGGTTTCAGTTCACAAAGCAAAGCAGGGCTGTGCGCTGCGCCTGCCCGCACGCTGCCCGAGCGGCTGCAGGCCTCAGGCTCCTGAGCACACCCGGGGCATCCTCGGTCAGCAAGGGCTCTAACCACCACCCACGGGTGGCTCTTCAGGCTGCTGCTCTGCCATCCTCTCTATTAGGTGTTAGTCACTGGCTGTCTAAACAGGACAGGATTTCCCTAGGAAGTTAATATTATTCTTTTCTGTCATTACCAGCTTTCTTAGATATTAGTGATGGTGCTCAATTAAGAATGAAAATAGTTCTTTTTGTAACTTTGCACTGGAAATACATACCACTTTCTCCTCTTTAGTATAAGTGTTAATTGTTGTTTTCACACAATTACATGCGTTCTATCCAAAAAAAAATTTCTGCTCTTTGCCTCCCAACAGCCTGCATGACTTTGTGCTCCTCTTTCAGATCAAACAGTATCAATTACAGCATAGCATGATATGCCTGCCAAGTTAGGACTCTGTGTGTGTAACGTAAATTGGGATGTTGTTTGTCTATGAACTGCCATTAAGTTTAGCAGATTTTATTTCTGCTTAGCTAAAAATAATGTCGCCTAAGTTATGTGTAATAACGCTCCCAGTTCCGCCTGATTTTTGTAATGTTATTTCTGTTTCAGAGTTAGTGAAGAGGTAGTAGGGTCTATACTGAGTTTTTACTACAGTACAAATAGATTAAGTCAGATTTTATTTTAGTCTTCATTGTACTGTCCAAAAATCTTACCTTTAAACCCACAAAGTTCTCTTCCTTGCCTTGTCTCATAAGAGCTTTGTGAGGTTTGTTGTGGGGGCTGAACGGGTTTTCTGGCCTTACACATCGTAGAGTACAAGAATATGAGATGACAACATCTCGAGAGATGGCGTCAGGCCACTATCCAGCTACTTGAAATTCAAGCTATATATCTTTATTACATTTCAAATCATTTCATTTCAGCCACAGCGCCCTGTGTTTGCTCATGAAAACATACACACTGGGGGGGAACCGTAAGTATATTTCTTGTCTACTAAACCCCAAACCTAACGTTTATATAATAGCCGTTACCTCCTCAAATAATGTGTTCATCTGCCAAGTACAAAGAGACTCAGAGAATCCCAGATAACTGCATCTCTAAGAAGGAACATCTCTAAGAACATCTCTAAGAAGGTCCCAGAGCCTAAAGCCTGGGCATCTTCATCACGGTGCACACCCAGGGTAGGTAAAAAATAAATGGGTGACTTTTTGGTCTCCTCCCTGTTAGCTCTCAGTAAGATGCCAGTTAAAGATTTATTGTTAATTCAGTTCGTCTGCTTCACTGACTTGGTACCAATTATTTGGAAACAGTTATGGATGATAACTGAACCTTCTCAAAATGGAGAAGCTCAAAATAAATGTTTAATGTAAAACAAGTAATGCTATTTGGGTGCTTATTATTGCTGTGTAAGTACAGAACAAGAGTTGCAGTCTCACATCACTGAAACCAGCAGCCATCCTTGAACTAGCCTCAGAGTGCTCTGGAATTGGCCCTACGGACTGAAATCTCCTTAGTATAATTAAGTTTTAGCATCTAAAAAGATTTAGTATTTTGGCTGTTAGTCACTTAAAGAAACGTCAAATGTCTCTTCTCAGAGGAGAAAAGCAAGGAGTTACTCAATAATCAAACCACAGATAATAATTAATGAAAAATGGACATTTTGGTTGTGATCTCACAGAAAACTCTCTCAAGCTGCTGTCCAGTGCCTTTGGACACACTGAATGTAGGCATAATTATCCAATTAATTTTGTTCAACATATAGGTTCAAAGTAGTATGACTGAACTAATTTATGTCTAAAAAATAAATAGAAGTATATTTAAATTGCCAACCAATCCTTCTTCAGTTGGTCAGCATTGCAAATGCCAGTAGAATCTTTCATGTTTAAGCAAGTATTGAATTATCAGAGACTGAAGTGCCTAGGAAAGGATTAGATGGGAGTAACTTAGACTTCTAAAGTAAAAATACTGCTAATTAGCAAATTCTCCTTGTTGTATTTTAGTAACTAATTTATGACACATTACACGTACAACTCATACTTCAATTTATAATTAATTAGTTCAGGAATGTCTAACTCCTGCCTTCTTCTTAACATGATTCAAAGTAGTTGAATGAAATATCAAGTTTAAAAAAAAAAAAAAAAAAAAAAAGACTTCTCAGATTTGGGGATGTAAAAGCCAGCTATTAGAACCAGAGTTAAAAATCACATTTTCTTTCAACCAGTCTCTTGTTTCTCCAAACTAGCAACATGAAAAGGATCATGAATTTATTATATAAAACCTATTTGAGCAAATGGAAACTTTGCCTGATGAAACACAGCCAAATCAAATATTCTGTACCAACCAGCCTGATCAAAGAAAATAAAATTAAAACCTTTGGTTATTTTATATTAGGCGAGGGAAAAGCATTAAGTTTTCAAGTCAGTCAGCAGTTACAGGGAAGAAAAAAGCTCATGATGATGATGATGTTTTGTTTCAGTATTTTGAAGTGACAGTTGCTGCATCTGTAAGAGGACAGAGCAGTGCCCTGGGGCAGAGGGGCTCACAGGAGCCACCCGCCTCCCTCTGCCTCGGCAGCGCCGGAGCCGGGGCTGCTCGCCAGGTGCTCTACTTAAACACGGGGATCTGAAGCACTTAGCAGCACTCCCATTTCCAAGAAACTCGACTAAACCCAACACAAAATGAACAGCAGCAGCTTTGGTAGTCTCATACTTCTTTGCATTCTTCTACCTTGCATCCCTCTTCAGTCTTTGGTGGTAGGGAGACAACTCTGTGAATGCTGCCTGAATTTCCATCCTTTTGGCACCCAAGTGAAGCTGCTCACTCACCCAGGGGGAAGGGCCACTCACTCTGCCCCCACAGAGGCAGTTCAAGTGCCCCTGGCACTTTGCTGGCCTGTGTGACAGGGCACTCAACTGCACGCTCTGCTTTCTGGGGGCTGCTGCTCATGGGAGCCCAGAGGGGCCAGGGCTCACCTACAAAATACTGCGGTTGCAAAGTATTAACAGGCTGTGTTTAACCAGCCCATTTAACAAGTGAACCAGCTGAGGCCCCAACCTTTCATGTCTGTTGGGGTGCCTTTCAGACAGAGCAGGACACTTGCTATAGAACAGCCCTAGCCCTGGCTCTTCCACCAGGAAAAATACAGAAGGGAAAGGGGTTTAAGTGTCATTTAATGTCTGAACAGCTCTTCTACATCAGCAGTGATACAGAGAACTTCTACTTCTTTTTAAAATGCATCATTTGTCCTATTCAAGGTTTCAGGCTCTATATAACTATACTCCTAGGAATGAAGATGAATTGGAGCTCAGAGAGGGAGATGTCATTGATGTGATGGAGAAATGTGATGATGGCTGGTTTGTGGGTATGTTTTAATTTGGTTGCTTTTTCATTTATTTTTTTTTTTCATTATTCTTGCTCTCCTCAGTTTGTTTGGTATCTTATAACTTAAATTTTGTATTCAATGTAATTAACTTGACCCTCAACCAAAATCCACTGAAAGTAGTGGCTACTTTGGAGCAGAGACAGGAATGCACACGTGCACCCGGCTTGTCGAGAAGCGCTGCTGTGCTTCTCATGAGACACAAAATGAGCTACACACCATTCTGTGCATCTCCATTGAGACTGGTGATGTAAAACTTATTCACATTATTACTTCTACAGATTTGGCTGTTTCTGAGAGCCAAGTACTACTAAACTCTTACAGGTTTCATAAATA